>DWEJ01000287.1:0-18224 GCA_018245835.1 Mysoria sejanus stolli | reverse complement strand
GTATGTATAAATATATCTTTACTTAAAAACTAAGCATATATTACATAAAAATATGCTCACAATAGACTCGAAAATAACTCAACTAAACACTTTATTAAACAAGAATACATATACAGATTGGGAGTATACTATACTTTTTAGGCTTCAGGCAAATTCAGGCGAGATCCTGCGTTATATTAATTCATTAATTCATATACAAAACTGTACACAAGCTATTTAAACACCTCGATATATTCTTATTGTAGTGTTAAAAGAAAATGAAATGTAGCATTAATTCATTAATGATAATTAATCTCGTGAGAAATCTTATTACGTATGTATTTCCCAGAACTAGCATCGTGAATCATAATGATTGGTTTGACAAAGCGTCTTGACAGATAGACCCTTCCTTCGTAACCACGGGGAAGCTCGGCGCCGCAAATTAGTTTAAACGGTGCTTACAGCGATTTTCATTGGTATTCATGTATAATCCCGTAAATTGAACTACGAATTATGTGTATTAGGTACCTGCATAAAACGTCTATATGACAATTAGACACAAGTACTCATGTGACTTATAGTGATTTAAGGATAAGTTCGTAATTGAGTTTGGCAAAGATATATTAGCGTATGTTTTTACATAAACGACAGTAAAAGTCGGAAAGTTTTTGAAGTGGTCCAAAGGAAGGATATTACTGTTATTATTTCGGTTAATTATGAAAAAAACAATCTACATATTTTTATTTAATCATTATATTTTTTGTCTAGTTACTCGTGCTAGACCGGTGCGGCAGACTGTGGGCTTAATACCTCTTATTCTGACGCCTCAGTATTATGTATCAATCCTACTTACGATTATTTGTACTATTGCAGCAATATCAGCAAAATAATAATAATAATATCTCGGGACATCTCCACATACGGCCATCTAATACCGAAGTAGGCTTCAAGAGAGCTCGTTGTAAAGTAACCAAACGGCTCATAAATATATTTCTTTAAACACACACAGCACAAATACTTGTGCTCATCACATAAATATTTATTCTGGGAGGGAATCGAACCAATGACCCCGGCGCACAGTCATGTTCACTAATCACTGCAACAACGAGCCAGTCGCTTCATACCTATTATTATAAAAGTAAAGTACTATAAGCATAAAAATATCGAAAATGGTTTTGCTCGTGAAAAACATGGTTTATTAATTAACCTACGAACGTTGAGACCGTGGAATAGTCTAAAATATTCCACGGTTACAATATTATAAGAAATTTTATTAATTACCTGGCTATTAGCCGAATTTAAGACGACTTGTTGGTCGCGACTGCCAATCGGGAGATCCTGGGTTCAAATCCCGTGGCGCGCATTGCTGGATTATCTATTATTGGTTCGAAGTCTAGAACTGTGCCCGGTGCATGGCGATAGGCTCACGGTAATTGATGAATCGTGGGAATGTGCTGCATTTCTCTGCCTACCTCTTCGGGCGTACATTACAGGCGTGATGCTATGTTATGTTTACATATAATTATTAACCTGTTTACGTCAGCGTGTACGTCGGTTAATTTTCGGATAGCATAAGCAAAGGACGCCGGGGGCGCTGTTTTCATTCGTAGTATTGAGCAATTAGCCTTTGATAGAAGCCCGCCGCCAAATCATATTTGCCACAACGTTTTCTATGTTAAAAGCAATTTTGTCTGGCCGTATTAAAATGAAAACGATTTTCGTCTCTTTGTGACATTTTGTACGTTCTATCAAATTAATAACATAATCGGTTAGCTACAAGGCTTTTACGTATATTATAATTCCATCTCAAACTTGAAAAAACGATTGCACCTCTGAATTTGAAAGTATATAACGCAACAAGAACTTTCATTACACCATCGGTTTAGCCTTTAGCAAGTTACGGAAAAATATGAAGGGGAATTTTAACAAGTGTTTGAAGTGTAATTTTCTTCAAGTGAAAGAGCAAAAACATTTCTCTTGAAAGAAGAAATAAATAAAGGCTGCAAATGATACTATGCTGTTACGAGCAAAGCTAAGAGTTAAAAGAATTTAAAGTAATGTAAACACGAAAAGTTCGCTTTCGAGTTGAAGCGACTCAAGCCGCAAGCACATTCGAACTCAACTGCCTGGAAAAATTAATTCGAAGCTGCGGCAACGACGAGGGCGCCCTCTCCCGTCCGAGCCGCCTTCCTGCCCTTTTCACGATCATTTTTGCAGCCTGTGAACGAAATTAACAGACTTAAACACCACACACGCACTCTATTGTGATTCAGGATTATGCATTTCGCGATAACCTTCAAGTGCTTTGAATTTTTTCTGCTCCCTAAACTTAAATAAGACCTTTGTTTAAAAATCTCTAGTTAAATATTGGTTTATTTAATCATTTGCATTGGCTTGCACGCTATATTTCACAAAAACATGAAATTTTAACTTTTTATGTTTAGTGACGATTTTCCGGGTGTAAAATGAAGCAAATATTTAAAACATGCAAATGCAGGTTGAAACATGGGGTGTGCCGTCGCAGCCAATTAGCACTCTGACAATGACATTCAAACGTGTGCAAATAGAGCGGGCGGTATGCCAGTCTCCCGCGCGCGACCTCCCGACTCCCGCCTGTAGCGCCGAGAACTCGATTTACCGGCACATAATGATCCTACCCACAAGCTTGCTTCATTTTGTGCTAGTTGCCATATTTTTCACTGTATGTAACACCATAACCTTTAATACATATATCCTCGAATAACTATTGTACATTCACTATAGAGCACCACAACGGTGATAAAATAAAGGTACATATTACACTTTAAGTTTTAATAACTCTGTTAATTATAACTAGATAAATTTTTAAACAAAAAAAATCATAATCGTCAGCTGAACAAGCTGTTCAAAAATAATAATATTTAATTTAACTACGGTCAGGTAGCTAAAATGAATTACTATTATTAATATATAAGCGTAGATGAAATAAAAGCTTTAACATTGTCTAAACTGCTAACATTCTTCTTTGCATGTATCGTATGTTTGTATGTATGTATATATAAAATTCTCGTATTACAGTGTTAGTTGCCGTACTCCACCGAAACGGCTGGACCGATTTTTATGAAATCTTATATGTATATTCGGTAGGTTTGAAAATCGGTCGTAATGTATTTTTCATACATCTAAGAGATTATTATGATCAAGCACAAACATTTTTTTTTGACAATTATTTAATTGACTGCCTCGTTGGTCGTGTCGGTTGCCAGTGCGACTGCCGATTGGGAGGTCCCGGGTCGAACACTACAAAATTTTCTAATTTAAATTTTCTAGTAGTGGTTCAGAGTCTGGATATGAACCCGATGCATGGCAACAGACTCAGCATCTATTCCATAGTGGGACGTAAACGTAACCGGTGAAACGTGGGAGTGTTCTGCATTCCTGTGCCTACCTCTTCGGGGAATACAAGCGTGTAGTTACGTTTTTTTTTACGTTTAACTTTTAAATAATTAGGAACATTATTAATGCAAAAGGAGATTAATAAACAGTCACCATTATTACTCCTTTCTTAATTATTTAGCGATTTCCTTTTCGTAAACCCTGAACACATTCTTATCAGAAGACAATTAATCACAATAGAATCATGAAATTCCGTCATCATCATTATCAGCCCTCTACCAGCCCACAGGTGGGATATTCTCCCCTAAGAGGTTATGCCCGTAATCCCCACTTTGAGCATGCGGTATGGGGATCGCAGAGCACAGCCACTCGCACCGCCTACTCTCCTGTGGCCAGGACATTTAGCGTCTAGGCAAACCGCGCCATACCGCGATTCGCCAGCGCCGGATTTAGTCGCCTCTAACAACATCCTGTATAGCAGCCCGGGATCGAGGATTGTATTATTACTCCACCACGAGACGAACATGAAATTTATAAAAAAAACTAACTTTCAGCGATATGTTCGAGTGGAGAGACTCAGGAAGATTTTTTTCAGAAATGTATAAAAGAATATATTGCCGACTTGTAACTGTACAAAAAATATAAGCACACTAGTATTCTAATATAGGTACATTATATTGTCACGCCTATTTCCTATAGAGGTAGGCAGTCTACGGAATTCCACCTGCTACTGTCCTGGCCGACTTGTTTTGCGTCTTCTACATTTGTTAAAGTTGTCAATATAAATCATGGCGATTGAGCAAGACTCAATCGCCATGATTTATATCGCCAAAAGAAAGAGTAGCTATTTAAATTAACCCCAGGGCCACACGAAACGAGCCGCGTTTTTGATGTCACTACGCAACTACGCAAAGTCGAGCTTGTACGGCTGTGTCGTTTGATAAATGAAGAAGAGCTAAAGCTGCTTAAAAATCTAGATTTTTCCAGCCTACCGGGTGTAGCGCCTACTTCAATCCGGAAGCAACGTTTTTTCACATATTTTTTACTTACCATCGTATGCTACGTAACAATAACTCCAAAGTACAACTTACAAGATCTCAAATAAGCGTACCTTCATCAATAAAATTGAAGAGGTCCTAAGAGCACATCTGTATGGGCTTTAATGGACGTAAATGTCCATACATATAATATCGACTTTGCCATAAGTCTAATAGGCGAAGAAGTTTGTCATGACGACGTTGCCGATATATGTACAAACGATTTTGATACCGTCTATAATTGGTGATACGGGTTATATGCGGATTGAACATTCTTTCCACGCCACACATATCGTAAATCGAATAATGCTCGTTCAATAATTCGTTTCAGATATCAGCCGCTGAATAAATCAGAGTAATGTTGTTAAAAATCTGTTGTTTTCAATTCGCTCAGAATGTGATTGCCTTATAATATTCATCTCGGTAATGGTGATTAATTAAATATGTATGTATAACAGGATGTTACCTTCAATGTTGAAGAAGTTCAGAAAATAGTACGCGATAACATTGAACTTTGTCTGGGAGGCAACATCTACAGTCACTCCCGCGCACCGCAGTGGATCACTGTTATAACTGAAAAGACACTAGCAAGACTTGCTAAATTAAACAAACCATTTAAGTACATCAGTAAGTACGCTAAGTTGAATTATTAAATACGCAATATCACACCTATAATCCCCGAAAAGGTCGGCAGAGGATTGTAGAACAGTGCCAAGTTTTACCAATTATGTTTACGTCCCACTATTGAATAGGTGGTGAGCCTATTGCTATACACGGGGCATATTTCCAGATTCCGAGCCACTACTAGAAAATCTAAATTAGAAAAATTTAGTAGTTCCCAGCCCGAAAATTGAACCCAAGACCTCGCGATCGGCAGTCGCATTGCAACCAACACGAACAAGGTATTAAAGGTTTGAATTATAATTTATTGATTTATTTTATATATTGTCATGCACTCACCCCCTATTCCGTGGTGTGACTCACCCCGTATTCCAGTGTTATGAATAACATAATCGGTGAATCGTGGAAGTACGCTACACTCTTTAACCTACCCCATTGGCGAAATACAGGCCGTAATGTTAACTTTATTTTTTCATCTAGTAAGAATGACTGTGACCCAGAAGAATGGATCAGGACTTCATACTGCTGCAGCGTACTTCTGGGACACTGCCACCGACGGTACCTGCACCGTACGCTGGGAGAATAAATTCATGTACTGTATAGTTAACATATGGGGATTAGCTTTACAGCTTTGAGTAATAAAACTTTTCTAAGTTTATTGTATCATTTATTCTTTAACTATAAAATGTTCTACTTGATCCCTTAGCAGAGAAACCTTCATAGTTGTTTATATAACTGGTATTACTATGTTAATGATTACATAAAAGTGCTTACTGCATGTATTTACGCGTAAACAAGTTGGGACATAAGCTTTAAAGCATACAAAATAAAACAATGACATAAGCATATTTTAGTATTTTTTATTTTTGGTAAAATTTACCATAATACAAAATAATGATAGAAATAAATAAAGTAATAAAATGTATAGACAGGTCATAGAGAACTATGCATTGTAAAATTGGTGCTTTTAAAGCAATAAAATTTATAATAACATTAGGCAAAATGGCATGTGTACATTAAAAATATAAGCATTATTTTTAACACAAAATAATATCAAGGGTCGACGTTTACACAACGAAAAATCAATGATTCATTAATCACTTAGTGATTTTGGTCTTCAATTAATTAATTTTAAATCAATTTTATTAAAATGCACATGCAATCATTTTAAAGCAACTTTAGGATACCTTACTATTCTGTCGTTTTTAATCAAACATTTCATACAAAAAATAATAAAAAAAAAACGAAAGTGGGACAAGCAAACCGAAATTGACATTAAGAAAGGTAAAGAAGGAATATAGAATTCAGTTAAATCATACCTGATAAAAAAACTAATATTAAAATAGACAATAATCATTATTCATAGCAATAAAATTATCTGTACTTTTTTATTATTATTATTATCATTAATCGATGTATACTAATCGACTACCTCTTGTATCAAAATGTAGAGAATCTATGAAATATATCATGGCATGTTAAACGTATGGCCAGATCCACGTTATGATATATGACTACTCTATTGTATTTAGCGGACTATGAAAAGTAAAAGCTTATGAAAGACGCTCGAAAATTTTCTAGAATGTTATAGTTATCTATATTAATATCCTGTGAAAAAACGTTTGACGAAGAGTAAGCGTAAATTTGTATTAAGTATGTCAAGAGATATTTCTTAATAAAAATAGATGGCACTCGTAGATCTCATAACATAGCCTTAGCATTCCGACAACAGGTTACAAACATACAATAAATCGTCCAAAACTACTTATTGATACAATAGTACTGGATGGAACCCATAAATTTTCTATAGATACAATTACGAAAATGTTAAATGTAATTAATACAAAAAATATCAATACAAAATTCATAAACTTTAAGATAACTATAACATTCAATAGCATACATTTATTTATATATTATGTTAGTTGAGTTGTAAATGTACGTAATTTGCTGTGGCTTGTATTTCAATGAACCTTCTTAATATTTTTAATAGCATAAAGTAATCAGCTCTATTGATTTTTAAAATAATTATGGACAATTAATTAATTAATACTGCTTATTAGATGCAGTGCCCGACACACGCGCCTCCATTTTGGCATCTAAATGATGCACTATTAAAAATCATGTTACATCGACTCGTATTCACTGGCATGTTCATAAATTTATGTGATGAAATTGTGATGCTTAGTATGAATTATACAGTTAAAACACCCAGTTATAAAAAAAAATTAATAATAATAAATAAAAATAATTTGATTCAAATAAAAACGCGTTTAAAACCCAAACTGTGCTGAAATGTATTAAAGCTAATCAATGTGCATTTCCACGATGAAATCCGCGTGCGGCTGCGGCCTGCGCGGCGGCCACCGTCCGCTCGTACACCAATAACTTATTATGTACACAATAAGTAATGCTCTATCAAGTAGAATCTACCACTATGACTACAATAAAACGATTTGTCGCTTAACCTCATTATTATGACAGATAATTCCTCTTATTTACATTTTCACTATACATACAATACTTAACAAAAAAAATACAAAAAAGTAACATTGTACTTTTAAGTTAAACTTGCTACCCTTTTTTCGAATGTACTAATTTCATTTAAAATTAAAAACCTTACAGCTAGCGATTATTTACATGTACACCGCTTATGTTAGTCGAGACTTAACTGATCACAAGTGAAGAAATAAGATCAAACAAGGAACAAAACAATGTACACTATGCACTAACCATTGACGCACCCGCGCGGGTCCAAACTCGTATCACATCCCGGCCGAGTGTACCAACACACTCGGTCGATACTTAGCCGTTTCGAACTTTACCATCCTCATCAACTTAAACAATACAACTTAAATTATATACATAAAACTTATCACAAAATAAGATACAATTTAAGTAAAAGCAATATAATATACATTCTAACAATTTTAAACACTGGGCAGATTCAAGAAAGAGATCATAACAAGATTCATGAAAACTTTGCGTCCAACTCTCTCCTCAGTGGCACTAGGGTTGTCAACAAAAGAGATGGGAACAACTCGATATGTGATTCGGTGACTTATTGTCATACATACATATTTACATTTAAAAATTGTGCTCAACCCAGTATTTTTACGGCACACAATCTACTAAAAATTTTAAGTGTTGTAGACACATAAAATTCTAATCATGTTACAACAGTTATCATGTTGTTAAACATGTAAATGAACATTTCCATTCTAACAAACTCATACTTATCTCCTTATCAAGTCAATTAACATTTAACTCGACTCTGTTAATTAGTGTACTTATATTATGCTATCCAGTAAATAAAATCTAAGACAACTTGACTTGAATGCAAAACATTTATATATTTATCTAGCGAAATGAATCTGTCTTTATGATAATACTATGAAACTGTTAACTAAGCCACATTAAGAACGTCTGTTACATATAAACGTTTATGTTAAATTAGATGTTTAAATACACTCCATAAAGATGGTCTTTTGTTGATATACGATTCTCACACCACACCAGGCTCCCCAGATAACGTGAATGTATAGCATAATTGACACAAACTCACTTATAAAAATACGTCTGAATGTTAGTTGAGGTACTTGCGACACTTTTTAGCGCCACACGTACACGGTATCTTTATTTCCTCGAACGGAAACTTGTAGTCGTAGGTCAGTTCCTCTCCGACCGTGATGCGTCGCAGAGCGAAAATTAATATGTGTTTGTGTCCGTGAATGTCAACCACGCGTGAGTAACAATTGGGCTGTAAGGAAAATTAAAACCATGCATAAATTGAATAATATATCAATGACAAATGTATTTCATTCATTAGTAATTAAGCATTTTAGATTGAATCCCTATAAACGTTTGGGATCTTTTCCAATAAACCGGTTCGGAAAGTACAGCTTATTTTGATCATATTTAAAATACATATTTAGTAAATTTCAATAAGTATAATTTTACATTTCAAATTGATTAAGCGGCGCACGAGTTCCCTATTAACATAAAACATTTGAAGTGAAAAAAATAATTTAATAAAATTTTGTAAAAGATATAGGCTCACTCCCCATACCTTTATGGGATGTACATGTTACTAGTGAAACGTGGGATGTACATGTTACTAGTTTAACGTAATGTTACGTTAAAGTTATAATATTGACTACGTAACGGAACATGTTTTCTGAGTGAACGGACTCACATCACACGAATGGTTGATGAACCTCGCCGCGTTGCCCTTGAGCGTGGCGTCGACGACGAGGTTGTCGTCGATGCGGAACATGTAGCAGCCGCCCACGCCGCGCCTCCCGCTCATCGCCTCGTAGCGCTTCTCCCGCTGGTCGGCGAGCACCGCGCGGATCACCTCGCCGGCGTACTCTATCACCATGTCACCTGAAAAAACCAATATTCAGAATTTGTCCATTTATTACATCAGTCTCACTCAAAGTGGGCGATAACACTTCTTGTGGGAACAGAAAGCTTTCAAGAGGATGGTGAACTGTCATAATATTAGTAAGGATGTAAGTTTTACTCTGAAAGAGGATAAAACTCATTATGCCTCTAGGTATATTTTAAACAAATTTTTGAGGAGATGCTAGAAAACAATTGAATCTCAAAGTGGGCAAAAGACGAAATAAGTTTGAAATTATATGCATTACTTTTAGACTTAACAGCACTGTTAGCAACAGTAAAAAAGTTTCCTTTCGACCTTGAAACCAAAGCACGAACTATATACTACCCTAGATGGAATACGAAAGTTTATACATTGTGATTACTAATTTAAAAATGTATGTCAATAATATCGCACCTTCTTCAATGTCTCGTTTACAGAAAAGTCCTCGTCCATGTATATGAGATCTATAGACGCCCACCGACGCCTTTGAAGTCTCCTTGAGTTGTCTAAATCTCATCGCCGGGGGTAGTGTCGCCAGTCGCCTGTGAGCAAAATTACTCAATAGTGTAGTGACTTTCGATGACACGGAATATGAGGTGTTTGTTTAATAATATGTAGATGATGAATGGCCAAAAACTGATATGAAATATGTAATGCTCTCACCTTGAAATTGAACTTTCGCCTTCTTGGCCGCCGAAAGGTGGTGGTTCTTCCCTAAAAGGAGAGGCCATCCAACTAAACATATCATGGTTTTGTTTTCTAGTGAACGGACCTGTACGCGCGCTTCCCCAAGGACTTTCCTTAAAACCTTCACTTAGATCTAAATTGTTGTCCCAGCTGCTAAGTGGCCTGCCCTGTCTTATTTTATATTTAGTGCAGCGGCTTGCCTACGAAAATAAACAAAAAAATGTACAGTAATCATAGAAATTACATCAAAATTGAATCGACTGTAAACATGAAATATATACACATTATCATTAAAATGATAAACTTACCCCAGGAAGTTGCTCAATAAGGTACCTCAAGGCATTGTTATTAAGTCCTAATAAATGTGCTCCGGAAAGTGTAGATGGAAGATTGTACTGGATAAGAGGTAGACCAGATTGCTTTCGAGCATATTGCACAGCATCTATTACTTTAGCCCAGAGATCAGTAAGTGAAGATGAGGTGTAATTAAATCCGTCCTCTGAAGTCACTTCGTATAGTAATTTCGGACCGTCGTCCTTTGGCGGATCAGGCACTTGTTTAGAAAGTGACGCCTTATTTTCATGTCCCTTTAATAACTTGTTTTGTTTCTTTACAATATTTGAGTCGTTATTTTCAGATTTTTTATCTATGAATGGTCTTTTCATGACTTTTGTTGTAGGATTCGATAATTTAGCTGTTATTTGTGTCTTATTAGTATCCTTTTCTGTAAGAATCTTTGGCGGGTCCATTTCTAATTCAGTGTCTAAGCACGGCAATGATGATATTTTTGGCGTTTTTTGGACAGACTCAATATTTCTTGATATTGCTACTTCAGCTGGTGCAGAACTAGTATTTGCCTGATGCATTTCAGCCGATAACTGCATTGCTCTTGTTGCATCTCTTTCCTCTTTTTCTTTTTTAGCTCTTTCTAATTCCATCATTCGTTTAGATTCTTCAATAGCCTTCTCCAAATCACTGTCTACATTTTCGTCTTTTATGTTTAGATCAGGCATATCATGGCTAACTGGTCTTTGTTTGGGCACGGGAGGTGTCCTATTTGTAGTTGTCTTAGTAGAATTCTTACTCTGACCATCCCTGTGTAATGGTAAAACTCTATTCATCGGGCGCATCGACATAGGATTGACAACATTAGTCGGAATTCCAGACTGCTGAGTTGGTGGTGCTTTGGGCAACATAATACTGGAACTATTTTGAGTTGGTAAATTAATAGTATTATTCGGAACTGGTATACATATCATATTACCAGAATTGTTTTGATTTTGCAACAAATTACTATTGGCTTGAATAGGAAAATTAATATCAGTAGCTGCCTTCGATGCAATTTTTGGGTCCACCAAGTTATTTTGCACTGTGATGTTCACCGTATTATTACTTGAATTTACATTTATATTCATAGGAGCACTATTAGGTATTGCCTGGAATGGTACATTTATCATGGTACCATTATTTTCATTCTTTTGCTGAAATGTTAATGGATCGGTCGCGATTCCTGGCACATTATTGTTGCTATTGTTAGTCACCACACGTATATTATGTTGCTGGGGAACATGTTGATTTATATTATTATCAAGATTAGCATTATTTATTCTATTTCGTTCTGGAAGGTTAATTACTCTGTTATTTTGAGAATTCATCTGTAGGTATCCAATCTGGTTGCTGACTGATATCGTGTGATTTTGCTTGTCATTGCTTACAATATTCACTTTTGCACAATCATTACTAGCAAGGTTTGTTATGGGCATGGTTGGTGTAGGTGGTGGTCCCATAATGTTTTTACCCCTTAAACTTTCCTGAGTAAATTTAGGCGATTCATTGACGGGCAAAGATGTTCTATTAATTTGTGGTTCAACATTTGATAATTGATTTTGTGCCGCGTTGTTAGTATTCAAACTGCAATTGTTTATGTTGATTTGGGAGTTGGTCGATAATTGATTATTTAACATCTGATTTTGTCCACTGTTTGTGTGAGGTTGTGAATTATTTATCATCATATGATTTGAAGAGCCTGGCATTAAACTGTTGACAGTATGATCGGGCGTGTTATTGCAGTTCATTAATAAATCATGTCCTGATAAGTTGTTTTGATTGTTAGTTCCATACATCGAATTATTATTCACATTATTCATTACCATATTGTTTGTATTGTTGACACCCATACCATGTATAATATTCCCAGTATTATTAACATTCATGGTACCATTTGAATTCATATTACTGCATATTTCAAAAGTGGACTGATTACTTGAAAATTGTGAAGAGTTATTTGAACAGCTGCCACTGCACGAATTTTGTATTTCATTTTTGATATCAGGAATATTGGGAACATGCATTAATGGGCTGTTCATGGCCTGATGATTGGTATTAGAGATTTGCATGTTGTTATGCATGTTCATATTGTTCATTGAATTCATGTTGTTCATTTGATGTTGCATAAGATTCGAATGATCCATTGAATTTCTATTATTTTGTATTTGATTGACAGAGTTAAGATTTGTCATAGACATGGAATTGTTATCATGACGATTATTGTGAATGTTGGCCATAACATTAGAATTATCTATATGGTTGTTCATATTCATATTTGCGTTTCCTGACATGTGATGCATATGCATGTTATTGTCCATGGTTTGTCTATTGTGCATCTGATTTGGTACATGTTGGTGCATACCCATTAAATTATTATCAATATGAGGGCGATTTGTTTGCATTTGCATAACATTAGACATTTGATGTTGGTGGTGATGAGCTATATTATCCATTTGCCTATTCTGTTGCATAGACATTTGTTGATTCAAATGCATATTGTTTTCAACTTGAGTACGACTGTTATTATTACTTATATGATGATTCATTTGTTGCATAGAGTGCATCTGTTGATTATGCATGGAATCCATTGATCTATTTGAGTGCATTTGATGATTCATATTATTAATTGCATGTCCTTGCATGTTTTCCATAATCATCCTGTTATTTTGTATGTTGTTCAAGTTTGTCACCTGCTGATTCATATGCATGTGAGATAAATCATTAAGATCAGAGCGATTTAAATTGTGATTGCTAGACATGTTATGCATATTTATATTCTGGTTCATAAGGTTACTGGAATCAGAAGTATTGCGGCTAGAAGCAAGCATATTTAATTGATTGTGATTTTGCTGATTATTTATTATGTTCTCGTGAAATGCTCTATTGGATGCTCCTTGACTCAATTGATTTATTTGATTAGTACTTTCCATTTGACGGCTATGCTGTTGAATCTGTCCATTCATTATATGTATTTGGTTAGAGCCAAGTTGATTATTCTCATGTTGCATCATTTGCATATTAGAATGTGTCATATTAGAAGTATTCATAGATGAACTCATTATATCATTCTGTTGATTGTTCTGTTGGTTATTGTTTTCATTGGACACTTGCACATTTGAACGATTAATGGACATTTCTTGGCATGACATATTCACATTTTGCATTGAATTATTTACTGAATTTAATATTTGTACTTGTCCATGAGATTGATTATTTGAACCGGAACATATTTGATTCTGATTACTTGGTACTGAAATAGTGTTTTGGTTGTTTTGCATTTGAGGTCGTATGACATTATGAGGTATTATGCTTATGGCTGGTGAATTATTCATATTACCAATAACTTGGCAACTGCTTAATTTGTGAACATTAATTTGGTTGGATATGCTATCTGCATTATGTTTGTTGTCACTTGGTCCCATGTTTTGGAAAGTTTTGTCGTTTTGAATGTGCGAGTGTGATGCCATAATTTCTTGAGAAAAATTCAAATGACCACCTTCAGCTTTTGAAAGAGCGTTAATCTTGCTCAACTTCAATGTTGTATCTGCATCAAAGTTGCTGGTCATAGACGTAGGTGGATAAATATTTCCTGCTGTAATTTGAATGACATTGTTTGATGAGGAATGTCCTGATGAATGGTGGCTGACATTTAAATTGGAATCAAATTGATGAGAAGTCATGCCTGATACAGCATTCCCATTGCTAGATACTGATAAGAGACAGCTCTGGTTTAGTTTTTCAGCATCATTATTATGTTGGTGTTGCCTTCCAATAGTCATATTATTTTGCATGTTAATTGTTGAACTATTTGAAGTACCGTTGTTCTTCATAGTAATATTATGCACATCAATTTTATTATCAGATATGCCACTATTCGTTGAACTCATTTGTCGCCAAGGAGTGGGTGATTTTATACTCTGTGTAACACTTATAGTTGGCATACTTGTGCAGTTTGAACTTTCTTGCAAGTTTCCACTTATTTCAATTACATGTGAATTTTCTATTTTCATGTTGTTATTCATTTTACTTGTAGATGGTGCCACAGAACTTGACACTATTGGTTGTGATAAAGGTATAGACTGCATAGAAAATGAGGTTGATGAATTTGGTACAGATTGTGATATTGCCATTAGAGGTTGACCAGTTGACGAAATAAGAGTAACATTAGGTGACATGGTCACATTGTTTTGTTTAGATATACTCGTTCTCTGCAGATTTTGCGACGCATTTGACAAAGACATACTATGTATCTGTGATGTAACAGGATTAATATTTTGCCTTCCAGTTATGATAGTACCAGATTGTGATCCTCCAATAGACACTGGACTCATTTGTATAAGCTTTGGTGTCTGACGATTAACATTTGGTTGTTTTTCAGGCAGGGGTTGCAACGTCAAATTTGGAACAGTAGATTTAACTGTCTTTATTGTTTGAGGTGAAGACTGTACTGTTTGGGCGGTGACAACATTAGCTGTGGACGATACAGCTTGTGAAGTAACGCTGTCTCCAACATTGTTGACGACGACATATCCTGTGGGAACTTCTACAATTGGCTCTATCTTACTCGCTTGAAAGACTTGAGTCGTTGTGGCCGAAAAACTACTATTTTGTGCTAGAACTCCTTGCATTGCTGTTGATACAAACTGTTGTGATGACATCACTGTATTCTGCACGATAGTTTCCAGACCGTAATATACTGGTTGGGTAGTTGTTAAGTACATACAACCTGAAGGATCAGTGACCATCTCTAAGGTTGGAGTAGATCCGAGCAAAACCTGGTCATTACAGAACTGTGGTAATATTGTTCCTTGAGGCAATATCGTGGTTCCAGGTGTTGAGGAAATGAGAGTATTGCCTTGGGATGATAACGCATTAGGTATAATTGTAGTTTGCCCATTTCCAATTCCACTTTGAGGCACTACTGTAGCACCTGTTTGTATTGTATTGTTAGGAAGAAGAGTTGCTGTTTGAGATGTCAAATTTCCAGATGTAAGTCCTTGAATCGTACCTTGAGGAATAATTGTCGCACCATTTTGTGTATGTATTGCCTGCGGCAAAATAGTTGCTCCATTAGGTCCCTGAGATAGAATCCCTTGTGCTTGTATTGTACCTTGCGGCAAAATTGTAGTGCCCTGTTGAATAGCTTGTGGTAAAATTCCTACATTACCTTGAGGCAGCAATACTGGTATACCACCACTTGGTACAGCAACTAGTCCTCCAGACTCTGTTTGTTGTATTTGAAATGTTTGAGGCACAAGACCACTTTGTGAGATGAATTGAGTAGGTCCAGTTTTAAAATCTCCTTGGGGTGCAATAGTCGCTATATATTGCATATTTTGATTTTGTTGCTGAGATAAGGCTTCTACATATGACATAATATTCTGGTTAGCTACAGGTTGGACAATAATAGAAGGCTGTCCAGTTTGGTTATTTGTTTGTAGTTGTATTACAGTATTTCCTGGTCCCAGTGGAGACTGATTAATTGTTGTAAATGTTTTCTCCAGTTTGGTTTGTTGCCTCTTAATTGTAGTTGGCTTCGGTATTGTACGTCCTCGTCCACGATTAGTACTTTGGAAAATAGGCTTTGGTTGAACAGGCGCTGGTTGTTTTTTTGGCGACTTTTGTGGTGTTCCTGGTATTATGATTTGTTGTTTAGTTTGAGAGTTTGGTGAAGATAATCTTTGAGCTGTCATTGCTGGCATAACAATAGTTGGGTTACCTTGAAGTTGAGGTCGAATCATTGGTTGAATGTTTTGGATTATAGATGTATTGGGCATGCCTTGAATTGAATTTACTGGTAAAGTGATTGAAGATGCACTAGCCATATTTGGAAAATTGGTAACTTGATTTTTTCCTTGATACATTGGTGTAATATTTCCAGCCTGATTTGAAGGTATTGTTAAAACCTGATTAGAATTAGAAGATATTACTTGGATTCCACCAGTTCCTGAAAGTAATTGTGCCATATCTGTTCCACCTTGTATTTGCTGAATATTTGCTCCATTACTTGGTTTTACACAAATATTATAGGGTAAGATTCCTGGTTGGGTAATAATTTGTGGTGTCATAATCTTTTGTCCACTTGCAGAACTTGTTTTTGGAGGAGGTAACAACATTTGTGGAGTAACAACAATTTGTGGTGATGACAATACTTGTTGATTGGCAGATACTTGGACATTTGTTTTACTCTGATCAAAGATAACAGTCCCAGACTTCATTTGTTCTGTTATTGTCATGGTCATTTCATTGGTTGGACCAGGTGAAGGTGTTTCTACTATGGTGCCATTAATAGTGATCTGTCTGGTATTAATAGATGTGCGTCGCGCAGAAATACCTTCTGCCTTAACAGTATTTTCAGTACCACTTACAACACCTGCATGAATTATCATGGGTTGAGCGAAAGCACCCTGGAAAGCGTTTTGCAATGTTGTCAATGTTCGATTTTCAGGTGACTTGGGGTTTTCACTTTCACTTTCACTAGTAGACATCATGTCACAAGAAGGAATATGTCTGTCATACGACTCCTTGTTTCTATATGTGCATTGACATCTATCACATCTGACTAACTGTTCCATTTGGCCTGCAACCATGGAACCATCATCTAAGGGTCTCATAACAAATTCAGGTTGACCACTTATTGAATTCCCAGCAATAGTCACAGTATAAGTACTTTCAGATCCACTAGCTCTATACAAAAATTGATTTGTTTGATTTCTTGATATATTATCATTGCCTGTATTGTCTTCTGCTCCATCTAACTGCAGAATTGGGCTAAAATCATTGTCATTAGGACTTCCAGGGCGTGAACTACATGCGCTTTCAGATCCTGACCAATCAGCTGCTCCATCTAGTTGAGAAATTGGGCTACATTGGATTTTTGTATAAAAATCTATTACATCAGGGAAATAACCCTCACTTTTTGCTTTTTCACTACTTGTTTCGTCCTTTTCTTTAGGTGATGTTGTACGGTAGTTTAAGCCTGATGAATGTGGTACTTCATCATTTAAGCCAGTAGTACTTGATTCCGCCTTTACCTTTTTCTCATGGGATCTCTCCTCTTTGATTGTTTCCAACGGATTTTCTGCTAAAGTTAATCTTG
Organism: Mysoria sejanus stolli; assembly: GCA_018245835.1. NCBI lineage: Eukaryota > Metazoa > Arthropoda > Insecta > Lepidoptera > Hesperiidae > Mysarbia > Mysarbia sejanus. Next base: position 712 of record DWEJ01000287.1, on the reverse strand, counting down.
GAACAGGACTCAGCTTACCAGTCACAGTTGAAGATTTGTTCATTTTGCATCGTTTTATTGTAGAGGATAAGAAACTGGTATCAAATTTGTTATTCCATGTTAAACTAGTTGATCTTTGTTGACCACGCCCAGTAGTTAATGTTTTGAAATTATGATTTTGTAACAACATTTCAGATTTGCTTCTTTTTAATTCTTTGTTTCCTGATTCTAAACGGGCATTTAAAAGATCATCTATAAAATCTGAAGATCGGGAATCAGATTTATCGTCTTGGCTTAAAGTTCCATAAAATTCATTATTTTTTAAATCCATTGCTACCAAATCTTCATAGGACATCAATTTTGGAAATATGTCTTGCATTGAGATCCCATCTAAAAGATCATGATTTAAATCTTCAAATATAGCATCTTTCACTTCAGGGGGCAATAAATCCGCTGTATTTTGGGGTTCATCTTCGTCCTGTTGTTCTTGTTTACACACATTATCAAGTAGAAACTCTACAACTTGTTTCACTGCTAGATCTTCCAATGTAACTACATTACCAAATTTTATGGGTGATTTATCATTTTTCAGCATGAGAACTGATTTACCAGATCCAGTATCTAAGCTTTCGTGCCAGGCACCTATCTCAGCTATAGCTCTGTCTACAACTTGCACATCCATAGAGTGGTCCACTGTTATGTTGACACCAAAATCAAATCCAGGTAGTGGTTC
>DWEJ01000286.1:0-18242 GCA_018245835.1 Mysoria sejanus stolli | reverse complement strand
TAATCACCCCCTGATAGTTATTTTGGAAATATATTTAATGTACAGAATTGACCTCTCTACAGATTTATTATAAGTATGGAGAAGATAAGTGTAAAAATTGATCGGTTTGAAGGGCGGAAATAACGTTTACCGAAAGCTATTCTACCAAAATTCCACTATAGTTAATTTATTGATTCTGCACAGTATACCTAATTCATTAATTAATTAGTGAGTGTAAAAATTCAATTAATTAATTACCCATCCGATGTCATCGCAGCGTTTCGGTTCGTCGTAGCATATGTAATAATTTGTTGCTTTGGATCCGTCGGTCCGCTTCTCCGTGGACCAGGTATACCAGTTCTCGCCAAACTTAAACATGCTGTTTATATGATTTTGATTGTAAATTAACGGAAAAATAACTTCGTTAGGATGCATCTGCTTAACGGTTTTGTCTGTGGTCACTTTTTCATCCTCATATTCGGCTTGTTTCTCTTCAACGTGTCTATGGGATTTTTTTATGAAAGGTAATAAGGTGATATCTACTTTTTTTTTGTTATCCCAAGATTCAGTGTGCGACACCTCGTCGTCCTCCATCTTGGAGTCCTCCTGATCAGAGTGCATTATAACTTTGACTTTAACAGCGAAGATAAATTGAAGTGAACAGAAAAGTGCCAAGCAGCCGACTTGATTCATGTTTAAAAGTAATTTGAGCATATAATGCACGTACTTTAGAGCGGACTTCTCATAGGAAGTTGTTCATATTTTGAAATCGATAAAAACTGTTTGTAAATACTCGCCAATTCCAAATCAAATCAAGCGAAAAGTACTGTATTGTGGGTTTTAATATATCTTTTCTGTCTTTTTCATATCCATTGTCACATAGACTATCAGAAGGTAATAATAAGAGGGATAGTAGGGGTAAAAAAATAAAAGAAAATGTCTACAGGTTATTGCTTTATTTGGGTACAAAGATGTAAAGTATAAAATAAAATACTGCATTTGGTATCGACCTTTTTTCATAAAACTTTTGATTATGAAAATTAAGCATTTCGACAAATACATGTTTTACATCTATAAAATAAAAATTAAAGCATAAAACGTATCTTTAGACTAATAATTATTTCTTTATCTATATAGAAAATGTATAATCATATAGTACAAATAAAAAAGCGAGTGAAGTTTGGACCATTGTTAGGAATTAAAGTTTTCCATAGTGCTCAATATTTTACATCTGCCATTAGAACTCGTATTTACAAGACAATAATAAAATTCGTTCTAAAGTGATATTTTGTTCATAGCATTAGGGTTTAAGAATAGCGTCACTAAGGCAAAGAAGGTGTTTTATTGTACATATTTATTATTAGAGCCCTAATATTACATCACTAGAGATATAGCGAGAAGGAATGAGATATCCTTATAATACTACATTCCACCTAGACAAGTCTATAAGCCAGACAGTACTCGCACATTACGAGAGAAAGGCCGGGTTCGTAAAATTAAATGCATACTTAACATAGAGTAGTCTTTCTAAATACCTAAATATTAAAATTTCTTAAGTGTTCATATATCCTAGTACATTGGTTCCATCAGTGTAAAATTGTGAATCAAACTACGTTGCCGAGTAAGAACGCTCGTATAATCTATCTACTTATCGAAATTTAAATACATTAGGCTCAAACATGAAGCCGTTCTTTTAGGTCCACAAGAATTAACGCCTAGTGATATAGGGCAGACGCGCGCGGTACGCCGCGGCCGCACGAATACTAAACATTAACCAATCTCCCGTTATATTGTCCAAACAACTGACAACCCTAACTCCAGCACAGCAAACTACGGAAAATAGACAACTTTCTATCATTACATAATATTATTATTATTATTACACATCTAACATGTATACTCTTCAAGTATATTAATTTTATTTCAATAATTTATTTATTTCATTTAAATGCGATTATTACTACAACTTAATTTTTATTCACTATTATGGTATCATAAGAGTGGTGTGTTATGAAAATAAATGACTATAAATATTTGGTAACTTTACCAGTCAAGGGATGGTTAGAGGAGCGCGGGACAAGCGTGGAACAACGACTTGATCGAATCTTCATTTCTGTTATCTATGTGTGATGTCGACATAGCGATTATTAAGTATTGCACGTAGCGAATAATACGACCGTTTTATTATCGTGTGCGATATCTTGTGCCCCGTACGCTCGCCTAAACGTAAACGCAGTGCGGGAAGGTGCGGGAAAATCGGACTATGCCGAAGTCTATTAAACGTAGCTTACCGTAAAAGTTATTTTGCAGTAAATTTAATTCCGATTACAATCTATTCATCGTCCTCACACTTATTACATCATTATTGGCAATAAGATCCTATGATAGCTAAGTAAGCTCATAATTTTAATTATTTTGTGCAAATACTATATAATAGAAAATTATTACTTTTTTTAAGCATCTAATCTGAATGGTGTGAATGGCCCATAAAATTTTTAAAATGTTAAGTACATATGCAAAACAATCAGCTGTTTTATAACATTCTATTCCGCATACTTTGAAAGTAAGTACTAATACGGTAAAGATTGAGCTTTGACATCGCCTAATATCTATCAATCTTAAGAGCGAAATTCACTCGTACTATACATAAGCCTGTCAGTCATTGGTCATTTATACCACAGCTACATCAACATTACTTTATATCATATTAGACAATAAGCAATCAGCTCCCTAAGCTTGTTTGATTTGAACGGAGGTCTGATCTGATGAATAGATCATAATAAACACACATTCCACTATGTAACACAAGGACTGGTCCGTAAGGCCTCGCGTGGCCAGCCCGCTAAAAACCGCAAGGCAAAAGTAGTGCATTCAAGCTACAGGTAGAAATTAAAGCGACCCAGTGTAATAGTTTAAGCACTGGATACCACGCGGTAGCCCACGGAGCGGTCGTGTCTGATATACTAAATAGCATCACGATATGTCGTGTCGGAGAAGACGTCGAGCCCGCGGACACAAACCGGACGACCGAGCCGATCGTTATAAACCGCTAAGTCCTTTACACTGTCACTCGCGCAATAGTCCTTCAACTTCACTGCGTTGCGGGATGATGTCATGCCATTGGAAATATTACATATCATTTTCATATAATTCAATATTAGGGTATGTATAAGAAGATAGATAAATATAAAATCTCATAGAGAAGATAGTAAATAATTAATCGATTTGTTATCTAATTGAAAATTCGATGTAAACATTGTACAGGGCGTACTCCTATAAAATATAATATAATATGAGTATATTTATAATACGTTACATAGACAGACGAAAGTAAAATATAAAATTATTGTCATAGACTACCACAGCGTAACACATGACAGACATCATCTGCGGGCGGGCCGCGGCTGGCGGCCGTCGCGCGATCCGACCGCAATGCGTACTAACGTGGACCCGTACCTTACACACGTGCAGTTGTCGTTACATTAGCCCTACTGTATTATATCGACTACTATATAATTTGTCGCGGTGCGGATCGATCGGACGACGGCTGCGCATACGATTCGGTGGGCGGTTCAAAATCGAGTGGTTTGTTGTAGGGCGTCGCGCGTTGGCTGCGGGCGTGTCGGCGGGCGCTAGGGGCGCGCGGGCGGGGCGGCGCGCGGCGGGCGCCAGCATCACGAGCCCGCGTAGCTCAGCGTTTTGCGCTGCAGCACCAGCTGCAGCTCGGCGAAGGTGGGCCGCTCGAGCTCGTCGCGCCGCCAGCACTCGCGCATGATCTCGTACACGTCGCGCGGGCAACCGGGCGACCGCTCCACGCACTCGAACAGCCCGTCGTCCGCTTGCAGGTGCGACAGGTTCTCCAGCACCTGCGTGTTGTTCAAATCAACAAAACAGTTGCTTGATGTTCATTTGTGTATTGGAGATAGCTGAATGTAAATATTTCTAAGTTCTAAGTATTGTAACCTGTTTATTTAACCTATATAAACAATACTTTATCGATGATTAGATTTATGATTATTCATTTAGCTATTTGTATTTGTATAGATAAGTTATAGCAGTGTGTTATCCCATGCTATATAGTGTACCGTAAAAATCCTTATATTATATATGTTACTACCTATAGGTGGAAACTTGTTATTGGCCCTGTGTTATATTCATTGTATCAATTCTAAGTTTTAGGCTGTAAGTTTTCCATGAAAATATATAAATAAATAAATAATTTAACGATAACTTAATAGTGTTGTATCCACTATGAAACTGAACAACCATGGATAGCTACAAACAATACTCATTTATTTTATTGTGTATCTAAAATTATTTAAAATTTGTTTCCATATGAACTAAAGTTCCATATGAAACATCTCTCTAGCCAAACGTGTCTACACACACAAACCTGATGCGCTTCTTCAATATTCACCACATAATATACGAACACAATATTTTTACAATCGAACGTACCTCGCTGTCTGTAAAATGTTCGTAGGGGCGGCGGCGGCACTGCGCGAATATCTCGTGCAGCGTCACCGCGAACGCCCACACGTCGCTCTTGATGGAGTACTTGCCGACCAGCACCGCCTCCCACGCGGCCCAGCGCAGTGGCAGCGGGATGCGCCCGTCAGCGCGGTAGTAGTCGCTCGCGTACAGCTCGTTGTCCGTGCCGAAGTCGCTGATCTTGATCATGTAGTTCTTGCCGATCAAGCAGTTCCTGTGACGGCATTTACATTCCGTTATCGGTGATAATTGAAAATATTTCAATTACATCTTAATCTTGTCACGCTGAGGAAGTTAATGTGCTGGAAATAGGTTTAATTTAGTTTTTGCTGATGTGGTTTGATGAGCTGTAATTGATTCCGATATAACAATAGAAAAGGGAAAACGTTAATATAATACGAATTTCAATTATTTTTATTGAAAATCGATTAATATTAGACAAAAATTTGACACATTTTACATATTTTTTTAAATTATTTGTAAATACCCATGAATATAAAAAAACTATATAACTATCATATAAAAACTACCCATCAAAACACTTCGCTACACCGCATTTCGTTTTAACAACAGCATTCCTAATGTTATATGACAGAAAATACATCAAAATATTAATCCACCTTGATCTATCGTTAGTTTTTACTAATAAAAAAGCATACTGTAATATTTTTAAAGTTCGTCGTCGTTTACGCGGAGTAGAATGTTCGCGAAGCTATTAAGAATCACCGTATTAAAAGCAGACTGAAGTCGGTAGGTGCGCGATGCGAAACTTTTTCTTGGTGGACGACACGAAGTTTATTCAGTTCACCATGCAGGTAAGGAGGCGGTGCACTGAGCAGCGCTCGTTAGTGCTCACAACTACGCTGAATACTCGGCCGGCCATACTTGTTGAGTTGTTGTCGCGATTGACGAACTGCTTTAAATTTTCCCAACGACTAATCACAAAATGTACGAGCCCAATATTTAATAATAATAATTTATTTTGTTAACTTCTAACACAATCTGTTTGCTTAAAAGATATGTATGTCTTATGTGGCCATCAAAAGTTCTAACGGATGCAAAGTATCTTACTGGCTAGGGAAGTTAATTTCTGCTGATCATTTATTTACCAGCTTACTGAATATAATTAACAAATCATATGATTCCGAAAGTTGATTAAATAAATTGTTTAATAGATATTGTCTTGCTATAAATTATTATCTTATAGAAGTCGTAAGTACCTATTATTTATATTCATTAGAGCATACGAATATACGCGTGGTGATATATCTATCATAAACGGTGGTACCATAACAGCGAAAGCAGATTTATAAGAAATATTAAAATTATAAAAAAAGGAATGGTAGAAATCATATAAGATATGGTTGAAAACACAATGACGCACCTGGCGGCCAAGTCTCTGTGCACGAAGTTAAGCGACTCCAAGTACTGCATGCCAGTGGCTATCTGCGTCGCTATGTGCAGCAGCGCCGGTGTGGACGGCGGCGCCGCAGTGCGCAGGAACGCGCACAGGTCGCCTGGAGCGAACAGCGTTCATAAACAACAAACGCCCTTAACACCCCCCCCCCTCCCTTCACAGCTGTTAATCGTCTCTTGTTTCGTTAGTCGTTATTTTGACGTAAGGCGGGTGTTTGGTTGGAGAAACACGTTTTAATAATAACAGAAGTTACCCAGTTCCAAATACTCGAGCACCACAGCGAGCGGCGGGCTCCTGCAGGCGCCGAGCACGCGCGCCAGGTGCGGGGACGACAGCGCCGCCAGGATGCACACGTCCCGCTCGAAGTCCTCCCTGTCCACCGCACGGCGTACAATCAGACAGTGCCTAATTCTCACAGCGAACACGACAAATACAAAAGCGTCAAAAATAAAATTCCTAAGCACACGTAACAACATGCAACGCTCCCTACAGCCTCCAACATTAGACACATACGTTATTGTCAATTGAAAAATCCTAATACATTAATGCCTCAAACACGATAAAGCTTATACATATTTAGGAAAGAATACTTTGAATCGTTTAGAGCGAGCCTAATAAAGCATTATTATAAAGCAGTCTTATAAAGCATTTATCATAAGTGTTAAAATCCCATCGATTTCTTTAAAGAAATTGCATTAATCATCTGAAATTAACAACCACATATATCCAAGCCCAAATGATTACTAAAATTATGAAAATCATTTATCTTTCAACACAATAGTAACCTACAACGTCCACACACAACACGTACTGCAAAATAAAAGAGCGGACAATAATAAATATCTAGAAGCTATTTCATACATGATATACCTCTCCTTCAAGGACGCGTCATGACATAGGAATTTGACAGCGACCAGTCTCTTCTCGGAACTGATGGTCCCATTGTACTCCGGCACGCCGTCCGCTTCCGCTACGTACACCTGCAACATTTCTCGCACTCATTGTGCCTAATATCCGTGATAATCACACATTTTCATGTTCGCCAGTCACCTCGCCAGTAACGAGCTACGGCATACATACGGCAACGCTGATATTATCAAATGATATAAATATGAACGTTATGCTTATAGTTTACTTTAAACATAGTGACAGCAAAGCAGATGATATGTGGTGATGAAGATGAGTCGCTCGTAGGTCGACGGGCGAGTACATACCGTTCCGAAAGCGCCTTCGGCCAACTTGGATATCATTCGGAGCCTGTGCCTCGGGAACTCGATGACGCTGGTCGTTTCCATTCGTCTTTTCACGTCCTCGATCACTTCTTGCTGGGTAGGCGTCTGTAATGTCACAATCTGTTAAGGTAAGTTTATATGTGAATAAAGATGGACTTGCAATCCCGCAACGGGCCAAATGGTGTAACCCATAAAGCAGCTTTTAACGATGCTCAGGATATAATATACGGTCTCTTATAGTCCACAGAAGCGGAACAACTTATCATTATCACCTCCAGTATTAGAAATCAAATTCTGCTTGTTGGCGTTATTAAAACTTAGTTTAGTAAATCATCGTCGCTGTGTTTAATATGCAACTCCAGTTAGCCGTGCAAGTAGTCTTTAATAGTAATAATACAATACAATGTACTATATTACATACCGAAGCTTACTGCACAGTTTATTTGTAAAGAACAAAAAGGTACAATAGGCGATGTTATCGCTCAAGTAGCGATGGAGGTGAAGGGGAGGTGGAGGGGAGGTGGAGGGGAGATGGTGTAACGCACCCGGCCGCTGTGCTTGGAGCGCAGGGAGGCCTCGTCGCAGTCCAGCGCGAGCTCGGAGGCGCGCGCGCGCAGGCTGTCGGCTCCGCGTCGCTTGGCGAGCAGCGGCGCGGAGCTCAACTCGGGCACCGCGTACTCGTAATTCGAACTGTCTGCTGACGCAACCACCATTATTGTCAGTCTGTCAACGTGTCCACTATTATTCGTCGTACTTTACGTTTATCATAATAGTATATATATGAGCTAGGCGTTAAGTTCATAGATTTAGAACATTCTTACACATACACACATTCGCACAGCATAAAAAACGCGACAAACAGACAAATACTAATGGATACTGAGTATATTAATGAGCTCAGATTTTAGGACTTAACCACAATTTTAAGAACGCACGCTAACGATAACCAAATATAATGAGCATATTTGAATAAAACCTTTACATACTGGCAATTTCGACGAGAACAATATCTTACCTGACAACGCGGTGTTAGAGTCTTTAGCGAAGTCTTTCATCTCAAGTAGAACGGTGCTGTAACTGAAGTAGGGCGCGCACTTCAGCGCCTGGTAGGGTTCCTGATATTCGTCCGACTTAACATCCAATGGGCAGTCGATTATCATCTTGTTCTCCGGTAAAATTGAAGTGCCGCACGTGCTGTAATTGTCCACGACTGTGCGCTTCTGCGACAGAGTCGTCTTTGCTATGGGCGAGGCGAAACACTTCCTATGCCTGTGCCTGTGAATTATTAGGAACACGGCCACGCCCAGCAGTATCACGAGCGCCGTCAGCACTCCCACTACTATCGCCATGTATAAAGGATCGTCTTGGTGAGCAGTCGACATAGGAACTTCTTTAGCAGTCGGTTGCTTCGATTTGTCTTTCCCTCCGAGCGGTTTCGAACTTTCCGGCGTGTAATTCCCTTGGGCGACATCTGTAAAGGTAACTAACTTGTTTCACATGGAGCGAGCGCAAAGAATCAATAAACTTAAAAGAAAAATTTTAAAGTTATCCATGCCATCTCAGTTTTTTATTTAATAAACGTGATCTGAGTAATACAACAGGCGTAAGTAATATATGTATGTTTGACCTTAATGAATTTTCAAGTTAATTTTCAGGCCTGCATGTAAGCGCTCATATCATAAGCATCACTGAGAAAGATAATGGCTTTACCCAAGCGATATTCAGTCACAGTTACCTTGAATGGTTCCGATTAATCTATAGAGAATTGGGCCACATAATGAAGATAGCGTTGCCCGTTTGTTGTGGGAATACCTTATACATGCGTACTTGACAATTTGTATACTATGTAAATTCAAATTAGAACACATTGTAGCTTAAGACTTGCTTCCAATACACTCGCTTACCTTCTGACTCACTCACTCATAAATTAAACTCACCCGAATCGAAGACAATTTCACTGATGAGTATCCACCTGGCGGAGAAGTGCAACTCGATGCGAACCCATTTACCGATGCGATGGTGCAGCTTGATGCTCACGTTGCGAGAGTACTCGAATATCTTGTCCTCCAAGTACGTGTATTTAATAGGGTCGTCTTGGAAGTGACGACCGCCGATTGAGAAGGATATTATCGCCTCGGAGAACACCTGAGATTTTTATTGTAGTCGCATTACGCAGTGAATGAAACTTTAAAAAACGGATATTATAATACCCACTGCACAAATTACGTGCTGCAATTTATAGCCATAGAACGTTTCGCATTTTCCTTTACATTCAACATATGAATTCAAATTTAGGTAAATTTGAAAAGGCATTACGTATTAAAGATCGTTTCGGTATGTGATACTTGCTCAACTATATTTGACATTTAGCATATAAATATAATTTTTCCTGACGAACCTCACCTGCACATCTCTCATGAACTTATTATTGCAGTAGAGATGCACGGCGCTGAACTCCCGCACTCTATCGAACTCGAATATGAGCACCGGGGGATTGGGCCTCGAGTCGTTCCTCCAGCCGACCCAGGCCAGATTCTTGGCGGCCTCTCTTATCTCGTCGCCCCCGAACTGGCCGTCCACCAGCTGCCCCAGCCCGCCCCTGAGCTCCTCGCCCCACTGACCGTCGTATATCGTGTCAGTCAACTCTACGCCGTTACTCCGCTTGTTCCCTTTCGGCATAGAGTAGGATACTATTCCGACTGCACATAAAAATATATCCCGTTAATTATATTAAAGGAGGCAGGCACTACTTACTATTATTTTAGTATGTGTAAAAATATGTGAACGTGTAGTCAATCTATTGATGCTAGAGAAAAATTGTAATATTTTTACACGCTCGCAATCATTGCAATGTCAAACCACTTCGTCTGTCTGTTTAACACATCTACGTATAATGTACAAACGAACTGAACTGCACATTAACTTCATACAGAAGTACAAACAAGGTCGAATCAAAACTTCACTTGTAACAATAATATGATATGCGGAATAACTCAACGTTTGATTAGCGTCAATATCTAGACTGATTATAATATGCCAAAGAGGCACCTTTAACGGATATTTCAGTATGCGGGAACCGACGTTAATGGAATCATCCGTTATAACGTATGCGCTTTGAGTAATTCTGATAGATAGTTAGCATTTGCCGGACTAAGTTGAACTCACTATAATAAACAAATTCAAATTTCGACCGTTACAATTCACTAGAATGTACTCCGAGGAATGCAAAATCTACCAAATTGGCATCGGCAGGGTAGAAGAGAGGGTGTTAAATCTTATTGTCTCAACGGAGACGTATTGATAACGAGGACAAGGATGATTATAGTAATTACAATAATTCCCGCAAATGTAATATTAAAAACTAATAGATCTCGCAAATGATGAGCGGAATTAAAAGCCGGATGCGCAACAGCAAATCGTTTTACATCAACAACAACGTATGAGGCGATTTTCTTTATAAAAAAACATGCAGGAACTCGAAATCGCATCGAACGACACTCGGGAATGACAAAGCTTTCGGCCCTTTAATGTTAACGTTGTGCTGTATGAGTCAAAACGGTGCGTTTTATATTCCACAGGCGCGGCGCAGAACCGACACCTGGTCGGCGCCTTTACGTTGCTGCAATATATCTGCTAAGCACAACACATGTACGCATGCGACGGTCACGTACATACATACATACCGACTTTTTATATTTTACATCTATCACAAAAACCCGCTACTATTCGCGTGATAATAATGATACTTGGATGTCTAAACTCCGTTCAATGTGTAAAGATATAACGCAAGAAAAATTTGCAATTTTAAGTGGCATATATTAAATTTAAAATCGTAACGTTACGTTTTTAATGAATGGTAGGCAGAGGAGTCCAGTACACTCACACGTTGCACTAGTTACGTTTATGTACCACTATAGAATAATAAGTATGGCTAGCGCTATACTCCGGAAACAAATATGTATAGGTATTCCAAGTATGTATAGTATGTGTAAGTAGTAAACAACATCAAATTCAATAAAATGTATTCAGTTGTATCTGTGTGATGCTCAAATAAGATACGGTCAGTGAAAATACTTAATACATAATTATTATTAGTTTCTCTTTGTTCACATTTTAACTTTTAGAATTTGACCTTGAATCCGATTAAAGTAAAGACGTTAATAATAAGGATATTATTTAGGGTGCCTCCTCTTCTCTACGAATTATTAAAAAAAAATATATGATGTGCGTTGCATGGCGGTTTATGTAAAGTAATCGTCTTTGCAGAAATAATGCTATGAGGCACCTCGCACTGGTTGAGTTGCAAATTAAATAGGAAAATTTCGACCTTGCTCACATGAATTACTATAAAAAATATGAAAAATGGCTGTGGTACTATTAAACGATGTAATTTGCGGCATTCTACTGCAATAATGGCATTAATGCGGCGAACTTCTAGGTATTGCATACAAATTACCATAACAACAACTATTTTCTGTAAAGGTATGTCGGAATGGACGATAAGCTTTCGACGAAACCTCCGCGTACAATTTAGTTAATTTCGATGATATGTGTATTTGCATACGTTTTCACGTGATACCCTCGTTAATGGGATCGATCGAAAATTATACATTTATAACTTACCATATATATATATGAAGTCATAAACTAACAATAAAGATAATGCCAATGGAACAACAGCACAATGGAACGATAAAAGGGTTCATGACGATAATCATTACAAACTGACAGAGTGTGGCTTTAGTCCTCTCATGCTATGAGGAGAATGGTCTGCGACAGAGGAATGATAAAAGAGTCGAGGAAAAAAATTACAAACTCCTATAAAGTCATAATCAAGTTTAGGACTAGCATATCTATAAAAGATGCAACTAACCAACCGACCGCCTGCCTCAACTGTCCCATCAACCTCATTGAACTATGTTACTGTTACTGACCACCCTGGCGTGGTTTGCCATCGATGCATATGAAACAAGTTGCCATTGAATCATATAATTTGTACAATAAGATATATATCGCAATCTTCAAAAACTTTCTCATCCAGTATAATCGTAAAAACTTTGGACATTTCATAACGATACGACGCGACTGAGCACAACAATCACAACGGGTTAGATTTTGCACAGCACCGTACTAAAGCGCCACGTTATTAATTAATTCCAGTTATTAATTCCGGTTTAGGCTCCGCTAATCGGTATAGTGCCGTTTATAACACAAATGTGTCTATGGAATATCACTTCAACACAAATTATATGCAACGTGGATGTTGTTTACAATTACCGCACCCGCCCTAGAGTTTCAATTATAGAGCTGTCTATCAAACTCTCACATTAAATTATGAATGGCCCTTAATTATTGCGCATTGACGAGGACGACCGTTGAAATGCCGGCTTACTTTAATTACGAATGTTCAATATTCACAATATAGAGCACATGAGCAATCATACGTGTGCGTATCACTTTAATTATTATTAATATCGATTGACGCATTAGAATGATTACTTATTCCAGGTAAACTTAACATACAACTCAAGTGACCATTTGGTCTCTTGGGATGCATTGTTAGTGCTTCATATAAAGCAATGTATTATAAAATGTCAACGTTGAAAAATATATAATTCACTATAACAATCGACATCGGATACACAATTGAACGTTCAATTGTTATAACGTAATTACCATTAAGGTAAGGCCGATGTGAAAATTCAAAAAACGTGAATCTAGAATTTGGAAGTGATATGCTGTCTCTTATGGGACTCTTTAAATAGTTCAACAGAAGTGTCTCACCGCTCCAGTAGCAGCCATACAACTCGACTCGCATACACACGGTGCGCCGATGTGAGCTGTACGGTATGAAGCGAACTTTCGACGCCCAGATCGGCGGCTCCAGGTGGATCTTCTTCTCCAAGTACGTGTTGGTGTTGCCCGATATAATCTGGACAAAGGTAATATTATCGCCACGTGCTTACCACTGAAAAGGACAACACGTAATGTTTCGTTTCATAAACGAGATATGGTCAAGTGGGTTAGTATTAAATATATCATACTCTGGTATATTAAAGACTATTAAATGGAGCGAATGAATTCATAACGCTTACTGTAAATAATAGATAAGAACGCAGACACAAGCAAATGTATTGCGAAACGCCTTTAGAGATAATGAGTCGAGTGACTGTAATCTGCAAGACGACATCTGAAACAGTTTGCGGGTGACATCACGCTAAGGTTGCCCTAATTTAAGATTGCTCGCCCCACTGTGAACAGCTCGATCTTTACAATTCATAGCTTGTGCCAATGAGTTTATACATTTTAAAACTTTCGCACATACTTAAAACGTTCGCACGAACGTATTTATATAAGCAAAGCACTTATGTATGTAGTTGCTAGAACTAAACAGCACTTCTCACCTCTTGCCCGTCTGAAGCCCTATAGCGCACCCACTTGCCGAGCTTGGGGCGCCAGTACTCGAGCACGTAAGCCTCCGCGTACTCCTGACCTTGGCCATTGCCGAAGCGCCCCTGCGTGCCGGCGCCCGTGATCACATGCACCGAATGTAGATTTATTTCCAGCCATTCCGTCGACTCCGTCGTGATCTGCGGCTTCGGACACCATGCACCGCCCTTAATCTCTTGGTTCAGCCTGTGTGAAACATAGTACATCATCATCATCAGTCCAACTCAGTCCATTGCTGGACATAGGCCTGTCCCGAAGAGCGCCAACCGAGCGCTTCTTGGGGTGCCTGCCTCAGCATGTATAGCTTGCAGCTTTTCGCAGCTCGTCATACATAGTACGTTACTATTCATTTGCAGTAATGTTAGAATTCTAAAATTTGTATAAAAACGGACACGCAAGCGCTTTATGACCAAGCGATATGAATTCTCCGTGGACTAAGTGCATATTCCATATATAGAATGGTAAATCATAATGAACCTTACACGACATTCGCTAAAGTAGCTTACACAATAGGAAGTACCAGCTCCTTGCCAAATATAATCAACTAAGTGTAAACAAACGCAATACAGTCTAAGAAACCATACCTATAAATCTATTAACTAAGTTAATAGAAAGTTCGTATGAAATATTAATCGCCGAATGGGCAATTTATTACGCTATTACGACTGAATTTATTAAAATAGAAGCTGTAACTTAATTTCAAACTGGAATTCCATGAGGGCACGTACGTATGTGACAATTTCATACATGAATGATACCTACTATACTTTGTTCTATATTTAATCGATGCAAAATGTTCTAACATTTTGGGTAGGTATAATCGTTTCAAGTTGAGTAAAAGGAGTTTAAGCGCAACAAACAGGTGGCTTTAATAAGATTTCTGAATCGCTAAGCAGTGGTCAGAGCCGTAACTGTTTCTAAATCAAATTAAGACAGTACGTTGCGGAGTTTTAATAGTTTTGTACAAAATGTAGAGTTAACGTTAGGTACAGAACAGTTTGGAGCCTGAGCGACGAAAACCGCAGATGGACAGGTGGGCGTCACTGGTCGCCGAGTCATAAACAATAGCGAAGATTGTGCAACGGGCGGCTGCAAATATTGCACCCATGAATAGAAACCACGAGCGTCAGTGCGCATAGACGGGAATGCAGATGACATTGTAATTGCGCACATATGTGCAAGTATGCATCTTACACATGACACAATATTGTCGGATGTTAAAATTTTCCTATGAACTTTTCCACAGCATTTTTCACATCAATAGTAATACATATAAAGCCATTCTGTTTATTATTTCAATTTGTGTAGAGTTGTTGTGAGTCCGATAATATGTACCCTACTACGTAATGTTAAATTTTTCAATTAATACTGTAATGTAACGATAGAGCTATATGATTAAAAGTTCCGTTGTATGGGAAGGCACCGTTGCAACTAATTTCAAGACTTTTGGCTTAATGCAAACGCAGAGGGCTGCTGAAAGTTTCAGTTGGAAGTTGGCGTGAAGGTGAGATATCGAAGTGTATAAGCAAGTCGTTGCATAATGAAAACGGGTATTTAAACTCTCCTCACTAGATCCCTTTATCTTTTTGGATTAAGTCGTGCGGCGGACTGCGATAACATTGAATGTGACCACAGACACAGGCAGGCTTCACTGCGACTGGCGTATTTGTGACAGCCTCGCGTCTAATACGGCAACGCTCTATTGACATTCATTTCAACAATATATTATAACTTCCATGATTATATATAAACATAACACCACGTCTGTATTTCTTAGAAGCGAAGCCCTGTTATTCGCCGAGTCAGGTACTATTATACTGGTTAAAATTGGTGGAAAATTAAATTCTGATTTTCTCAATATCAATACAATATTTTTATTGTGGAGACATTATTTTGTATTTTATACAGGACTCATTTTTTTTTTCAATATTTATTAATTACCGTCATAACTGTGAGTGAGGGAAAATAAAAACTGTAACAATGTATTGCGTGCATATCGTTATGTCCATCGGGGAGATTAGACCAGCACGAAAGGTTTGTACAGAATAATACAGAAGCACCGCCCTCGCCAACTACCAACTTTGATTTATATGTTTTAAATAACAGTCTATTCGTAGAAATACAAATAAGATAATATTAATTCAATCGTGATAAGCGATGATGTAAATAAAATGTAAAAACCGTTTTGTATATGTACCTACTATACTACTGTACCTACTATACTACGAATTTGATCGACTTAATAACTACTTAGCTAACTTACTAATTTTATTAACTTTGTTATAACTATTGTAACACGGCGTATTTCTTTTGCAAAATGTTTGATTCGAAAATGGATGAACCATATAATGATTAATATTATAAACAAATTTACAAATAATGAGGTGGCACCTAATTTTGTAATCACTTCATAGTTAAGCCGTTACAATCTTCTTAAAGTGCCAAAATAAAAAAAAACACGAGATGATTTTAAATTAAATTAAAAATACGTCGAGTACTTATAATATCGGATTAACTATAATAGACAGACGGACACAAATCCCTAATATTATTACTATTAGAAGATATAAATGTAGACACTGCCCGGCAACAATGTCCATGTGCACGATATGATTGTCTACATATTATACTGGCCGCGTGCTGGCCGTTTCATTATTCTAATTGGTTGTAAGCAAGTAAAAGAAAACAAATGATATATGACATATAGTATCTACTAAAATATAATAACATGGAACAAAGTTTGATAATCTGTATAATGAGGGAAGCTGCATATCAGTCAAAGTGGTTAAACAATCTAAATGTAGGTATATATGTGAATCATAGATTACTCTAAAAATACAAATAATACAATTAAACGAAGATTGCAAATCGCATTTTCGTTATGAGCACGGCTCACGGATCTAACCAAGTCATAATTAGCAATCAGTATTAGTAATTAACTTCATCTGTATTATTAACGCGTTCATAGCTCGCTCACTCTGATTGCTTCGCTTTGAATGAGGAGGGCATCTCTTGATGAAACCGCCAAGAACTTTCTCAGTCACCGCTAATTGAACAGCCCAAGTTGGTGGCTACATTACATACCATCCGTTCCACGGCCGCCCTCTCACAGTGGTCACAATTCAGGTTTGCATAATTATGTAGGTACGTGCGATTACTTTCACCTTACCGTCCGGTTCATTAGTGATTTATTAGAGCTTGGATCATCGCTATAATAACTCGGTTTTTTGTATATAAAAAAAAAACATAAATATCACGTCTGTAGTTCCCAAAGGGGTAGGCAGAGGAGAGTACATAGTTGCACCAGTTACTTTTACGTCTCACTATGGAATAGTGAGCGTATTGCCATTACCAGACACCTTACCAAACTCGAAGCCGCTTTCCCATTTTCAAATAATAGAATAACAGGTAATATGTATTCACCGTTCACATGATTATAAAAGGGAGCTCAAGCAACTTTCATAGCAAATCTAAACCGTAACACAGCGCCTTCGTTAGTTATTAACTTAAATCATTGGCTAGTCGCTAATGCCTTGAGAAATTCCAGTCAAAGCTGCTTCTCAATGTAAAGGTTAGTGTAACTTTGATTACGGCGCGACGAGATACACTCTGCAGTTGCCGCAAATTGGACTGACGTCGCCCGCCACGGCCAGCGGACAAGTCTAATAACGGTGGTTTAATGTGTTGCTACTCGTAGGTAAAATCTTTTACATGACATGTGGTGTCAAATGCAACACGACGAGAGACTATGCTGATGACTATTAAACATGCAAAAAATACATTATATACAAAGGAAAATGGATACATCCTGTGGTGGCGACGAATAACGTTTCTCTTTCTATCTTATTTTCTTTCTTTCACATTTTTTTTCTTTCTGGACTTTGACCTGCATTATTTTTCAGAGTAATGTAACACTAATTGGACAATCACGACGTCCAACTAACGATTGTCACAAACAAGCTGGACGGACTGAGGTCAGTATCAATAACGACATGTCAGACGGCACGGTTCAATCAGCTCTGTTATGAGTTGTCCGCCTTCGCGCGGGCGATAATAATCATTCCTTCTCGATACGACATAATTGCACTTTCGTCACCTACGCAGCGTGTGAATGCCACAAACACTAAATATCAGTTAAGGATATAATAATATGAAGCCCACTATCAAACTAATCACTTGGCTGTGAGGAAGCTTTGAATTGTTCCCGCTAATCTGTCCTTAAGATCTCATTTGATTGCTCTGATGTACCCTTGCTGATTAGTACTAGATATGTATTGATTCTGAATAGGATACACACGGCAGCGATGAATAACTGACAGATAGGCGGCAATCAGTGTTAATAATGTGTAGTTGCTTCTGCGTTATTAGTGCATTCACTTATCGTGTGTCACGACGGCTTGCACTCGGTCCAGTCAGGGTTGGAATTTTGTATAGTGAAGCTATGAATTATTATTATATTGAACAGTTGGAAGAGGATACCGAGTGCCAAATATCTAAATTAAGATTACGTAACATCAAACCTGTATCCCCGAAGAGGAAGACAGTAATGTAGAACGCTCAAAAATTTATAATAATCCCAAATCAAGATTATTATTAAGACTGCCTCGTTGGTCGTGTGCTTGCAAGTGCGACTGCAGATCGGGAGGTCCTGGGTTCGATTCCCGGGTCGAACA
>DWEJ01000285.1:0-18264 GCA_018245835.1 Mysoria sejanus stolli | reverse complement strand
GTACCCAGAGTATGTCAATAAGCTTACTTACCCCCTGTTCCAATGTGGGATGTAAATGTAACTAGTGAAATGTGGGTGTGTAGATACTACACTTCACTGCCTAACTTTTCGAGGATTATAGGCATGATGTTACGTTTTTTATGGCTATATTATAATTGGAATTGTCATTGAAGGCAAACCAATTTTTTGAGGTAGCAACACAATACAAACCATGTGTGGATTGTAAAGCTATAGTTCAAGTCTGAAATGAAATCAAACAATTGTAGATATTATGACATACATTTATTTCAATAATACAATGTTATTATTGGCTATATTGTAAGGTTACAAACCATTTTAACATAAGTGTCATTGCAAAGTATTTTTGACAAATGAAGTTGTAATGAATGTTACAATATTATTGACTACTTGTAATATCACTATTTTTATGTAATTTATCATATATCTTACCTGGCGGTGGTTAAAAGTAGCTCCTAACCTCTACATTGTGTGCTCCCGTGTTGGGTGTAAGCAGGCAAATTGTAGTGTAGGTAATATATGAAATGGTTCTAGTGCAATTAGTTAAGATAAATATAACTGTGTCTGAATTTTAACGGAACGTCAGATCAAAAATTGGAATGATTCGCAAGCACCAATCAGTAACTGCCGAATCGAAACTGATGCCATCTTTTTATACTTGTATTGTGATTTGTACTGGTACATGCATTGTAGACATATACCAATATAAATCTTCCGTTTCAAAATTTTAGAAAAGTCTTAATTGTAAGTTTAAGTTTTAGTTCATACATGAGACTACAAAGTTGTTGCTGTGTTTCCAGATCACAGCATCAGTAATTAAGATTTACAGTGATATCTCCATAGTTAATAGGTGCGAGACACAAACACAAAAAATATTGTATGTTTTTAATGTAGTTTTAATAGGACATGTTCCTTTTTATGTTATAAGGGTTTCTTGATGTTTTAATAGTCCATGTTTGTTAAAAACGTAATTGTTGTATGTTATAAACTAGACACTTTGTATTGTGTATTTAAAAAAAACGGCTAAGAAAGACTGCATTTGACACATCTCAAGATAACAAGGTTAGGAGAGAAACGATTAGTTTAAGAGCCAGTGACAGATGGACTTCAGTACTTGGCTAAGGTTCATGTGTTTACGCATCATACCCAATATGCTATTCTAGTTATTTTATTAATCTGTGAGTACATTAAGAATGCATAGGTATTATATTAAAAGAACTTCAAAACTGAACCGCACAATGGGTAAACGAACAATATCATTCACACTGTTTTTACTCTCACATTTATTTATTCATTGACTTTCATCTTCATGAAGGACACTGCATCTATGTATCCTCAAACGATACCGACTGCTACTCTCAACATGAACCTGTCAATCTGCTCACCATTGCCTCTTAAACTATACGGCCATATTTTTATATGAATGGAAATATAGTGAGTTCCATTACTGACAATGTATTATTATTGCCGACGATAGACTTATTGCCGCATTTACATTTACTAGGATTGTATAAGGTCACAATGGGTGGTTTTTGTTTAGTGTCAAGATTGTTTTGGATAACGATAGTATTATTATGATATAGTATTTAATTTTAGGTTTGCTCAATTTTTTTTTCTATTATACGAACGTGACTCTGTAACTAGATGTACAAGTGACATATCTGCGTGGAAAATGGAGCGAGTAGTGTCATTTGAAATTCTCAAATAAACTGTGCTTTGTCGTGTCAATTTTATTTCTGTTTTCCACGGCAGGGTTCCAACCACCAACGTATATCGGGCGAACGATACCATAGCTGTAGTTTTTCTGTTCCATAGTCTGAAATAGCAGACGGATATTGTAATGAGAGCGGCGGCGGTCGGCGGCTGCCGGCGCTCGCGGCGCCGTAGCGCTCCTCTTTACCCATTGTTACACGTAACAGCTTGTCCGATACTCACACCCCTAACACCCACTAACAGACGACCCGACCCGCCCCGTGCGTAACACATGTGCCATCCGCACTATCGGAGCGTCGGATTCCAAAATGAGCGGTAATTTTATTCACATTCCTTAATGGACTTGCTTTATGTAGTAGCTCTTTATACTGTCTCGACCTTCTCGTAGCGTCGTATACGATGCGACCCTTGTCGGTTCACGGGTGGGTACACTAATATTATATTTACGTACAGTAGTTTTGTCGCTTTAAGATGTGCATGTACCGAGGACTAGTCGTCGGCCGGGCCGGGCTCCGCGGCCGGCTCGGATCGCACCGAACATGCATGTACCGGAATTCGATTACCACCATCGCCGTATTTTGAAAGTGTGATTTTTCATGTGAATTATTTATATCCTACCTACCTGTGTTCCTTCGCTTACTGCACCTAAGAGTCGCCACTGGGCGGGCACGCGCGCGCGCCGGCCGCGGGCACGCGCGCGCGCGGCGGTGGTGGTCCGGGCGAGGTCCGGGCGACAGGCGATTGTTGAACAGTCACACCGGCTTGCCGCGTGTTGGACCGAGCGTCCCCTGTTGCCGGTGCGCCCGCGGCGGCCCGGCCTGACCGCGCACTGTGTGCAGGGATGCTGCTGCCTGGCGGCATGATGCCGGGCGGCATGGGCGGCATGGCGGTGTTCCCGGGCATGGCGGGCATGCCGGGGCTGCAGCACATGGTGCCGCGCTACCGGTAGGCGCAGGTAAGGCGGCGGGCCGGCCGGCAGTTCCCTGCCGCTCCGGCGCCAGGCGACGTCCGTCACAACTTGCGTTGTTGGATTGGCGGCCCCCCTCCGCACTTGTTACTCTCCGTTCGATTCCGGTGTTGAGATGTGTGTAAGCGTACCGACGATATGTAAATGTTCTTTGCCTTGAAATTTTTTTTTCTTAAGCGTTTCCACGTGAAGTTGTGACGTTTGCCTATTCTTGTAGAATTTTGACTATTTTACTCAATAAATGCTCTGGATTTGAATGTTCGCTTTTGATTTATGCACCGTACTACGGGCCGGCTGAGGGCGTGAACTGACCTAGTTTGTGGTGTACGTGTTGGTCACGTTGACAATATTCACACAGTTCACTGTTGGAACATCGATCAAAAGTCCTCAACAGTCGTAGAGCGCTCGCGGTTCCCACCCGAAGGCGGTCCCCCTTTGCTCCTAGTGAAATAAACTTTTTTTTTGTTAATAAAGCTGTTGTATATTGAATTACTTTACAATAAAAAGTCGCTTGTATACATAACACGTTTATATTACACGACATCTATGCGCTAGATTGTTAGAAGAGACAATAATACCAAAACCCCCTATGATACTTTGTAATAAGAGTAGGCTTATAGTTCAAAAAGAAAAACTATTAACTAGTATCACCATTAAACCAACACATTAATAAACCATTTCACGTACAGAAATTTCACGATGGACAATTAGTGTACAAATGCTAACGAAAACAAACCATTTAATCTTTTAACGAAAATCAATATCCTTAACAACGATAACACAATGAATTCGTCGCGGCGAAATGTAAGTATTAGTTGACATAAAACAACGATATATTAATACCTACATATAGTGTAGTTCAAGACTTGCCCAATCACATGGAGACCACAAATTTAACATACATATAGGGTGCTATGAATAAAGCACAAATGCAATGAGAAAACATTGTATTTAAATCATCTTTATGAATATTCATTTACCACAAAGTAACGGATACTCTTCTGGATCTGTGATTGTACAATGTTTTCTTAATACAAATGATGCAATTACAATGTAATTTCTATGAAACATAGTAAATAATATAACATTGAACAATATTTAGATACTACCGTACTATTAGGAAATTGAAATAATTTCTCATCAATAAAAATATCAACAGTCCCAACTAGCTATTTGGAATATGTGTATCACTTTAACTGTAAATAAGATTGCTAGAAGAATCGGTACTATTTATTTTTGTAATCTTAATAAATTGAGATACGACAATATTGGCTACTTTACATATCCGGTACTCGCTAGACTCCCCGAGGCGATAAGACGGTGAAGCTGACCTCAAGTCCCTATCCCATTACTAACAGTACTACATCGCTTCCCTCTGGGTATTCTTGATGATACTACACTAACTTTATTTGTAATAACAGGTCCAAAGTACGCTTTGGTGCTTGCAAACATTAGATGTATCAATAATAATTGTTTCGATGTATACATCAAATGAGAGCAGTACTATGTGACCTCAGAATCTAAGGATACAAGTATCTTTAGATCGAAAAATTTTTAGGTCTAAGAATACTAATATCTTTAGATCTAAGAAAGCAAGTATCATTAGTTATAAGAATACGAGAATCAAATCAACGAATACAAAGTGTTTTTACACCCAATAAGAATATTGCATTTCTTGATAAAGTTTATTTAGATCAAGAGTATAGGTATCGTTAAATAGAACAAAGAATACAAGTATCTTTAGATTCAGGTATCCAAATATCTTTTAACGGACTAACAGGAATATTGGAGATAACAACCATGCTATATAATACATTAATAAAGTATTGATAATTCATTAACAAAATTACTAACATCATGAATAAATGTAGAAAATGCATTTTTGTCAACGAATCGATTAACAGGTAAATCGCTGAGGAACAAGAAGTTACAGGAGCAAGTGAATAAATGGAAGAAAGTAAGTAATTTTTAATAGTAATAGGTTATATGTTCTTGTAAATTGTACTAACGACAAAACTCGTAGTTATAAGGATTTGCAGCGGTGTGAAAGCAAACTAAGATAACCTTAAGGAGACTACTGATATATATAAATGGGTGATTATATATTTCAGCACCTTGCAATGTGTTGTCACACGAAACCAACTCTCCTAAAAAGAAATGAACGAGGAAATTAAATATACTTTGATAAAAAAAAAATATGTAAACTAGTCACACTAGTACATGCACAAATGTCTAAAATTCATTTATTATCGCCATGCTGAGTCAATTACGCAGTGGACAGAGAGCATCATTTGCCAAATAACTATCATTAATTACCTGACCTGCTTCTACAAAACGAGAGAGGTTTGAACGGCATCGCATATTTTAACATGTCTAAATACATAAACTGGATATTTCGGCTAAGTTTTAATAGCAATGGCCGCTCAATTTCTACATGTATTATCTACGTTGTTAGCCGATGGACAAAAACCTAACGTAAATCGATGTATGAATTTGAAATACCTAACCAACGAGAAAATTTTAAAGGATACCACTTTTTATATAGATAATATCCCGATGAGGTTACATAACGAGGAACTACGTTACTGCTAGAACTGCTCGCTATACATTTAATGAATAATGCTAACATACTTTAATACTATATGGCGAATGTATTAATTGCGTCTAAACCAAAATAAAACTTTGCAACAGACAACAGAAAATACTAGATATAATAAAATCTCAATCATAAAGAATGAACAATAACCACGCATGACACTACTAACGATGTTGCATCCCAATGATTGTAAATCATATACTGAAAAATCTAGGTCTTTCCTAAAAGTATACATCTCACCATGAAAAAAAAGCGATGACAGTTTCACCTGTAAACATTCGTCTAATCTAAGCGTTAAAAGTTGGTCTGTACGTAATCGGATATATTTGTTATTTTACAGCTAGTACCAAACATTTTATATAAAACTACAAAAATTTGAGCGCCCTCAAAATCACAATAGAATGTATTTATTAATAATCAAATATAAATCGATACAAATTTAACTGTTATCTACATTCACTATGGTTCCGATACACAAGTGTTGCAAGTTTAAAAAAAACCGCTAACGCTAGGCTCACCCGATCTCTCACGATATGTACCAGTTCGTTGCGAAACAAAATACAACTTATCCACAACCTGATCATTAAATTTGAACTCGCAGTTGGCACTTTTGCTTTCGCCTCTAAGTACGCAGAAATAGGTCCCTAGCTACCTATTTTAAATACTTTAATAACAAAAAAATCTAAATGCATTTTTTTATTCTGCGTAACCCTTACTTATTATAAAACTAACAATATTTAATTGGCAAATACATTATAGCCTAAAAACGACTCATTACTTTATAAACATTGCACGACTTGCATAAATACTTGAAGGAGATTACATATATTGCTTTCTTACGTAGACTAAAATTCATCATAAATTGTGTTTTTTTCACAAAACAGTTTTCTGTTGAAGTTAGAAAGAGCTGTGTATCTCCTTCGGATGTTTTATAAAGGGATGGTAAATTAAATCATTCATTTCTCATTTGTTTATGTGAACACTGGCAACCCTGATTGTTCCAAAACGGGACTTTACCTCTAAGTTCAATTTTGTACACAGACACATTACCAATACAATATCAAAGGTTGAAGCTTATTTTTATCGTATAATAGATAAAGTAGGCGTGAAAAGTAAACGACGAATTACATGGAAATACCTTCTGTAAATAAGACTGCAGGTGGCCACAGACACGTACCCTCGCCATTTTTTTTTTGTTGTACTTCTACACTAAATATACAAAAAATTTTTGAAAGTCAAATTGTACTGAATATTATTATACTATATAAGTTACTCGTAATTACCTACTTAGAATGTCGAAATTGATTGTCCATGATGCTACCTAAAACACTCTCCTGAATACGTAAGTGGAACGTCGAATGGCACAAGATCGGTTAGCCCGCGGGGTCGGGTTCGGCGCCGGGCGAGCTCGCGCGCGTCCAGCTCTCGAAGCGCTCGCGCAGCGCGGCCACGTGGCCCGCGGGCACGCCGCCCGGCTGCGGCGACGTCGACCCTGCGTGCTCTGGACGACTCAACGATAGATGCGATGGTGATTTTTTTACGTTTCCCGCCTTAGTTGGTGTAGTTTCATTTGGGGTTACAGTACTCGTATTTTCGATTCGACACACCGATTGTTCAGAATCAGAAGCGACAGTTTTAATATTTTCGACTTCAGGAACCGATTCGGTTAAATTTGTAGGTTCTATGTCTTCGACGGTAGGTGTTACATGAGGTACTACATTATCGACTCGACTTTCAGTTACAATCATTTCGTTTTCAATCGTTTTCGGGGATGGGCTTACAGTTTCTACGACGTCGTCCAGATTCGGAGACGCGTCGAAGCCCGCTCCCTCGGCGTTCTCCATCCAACTGGAGGAGGCGTCACTCCACAGCTCGGCGACGTACGTCTCCGCCTCGCTCACTACCACCTCCTCGGGCTTCACTAACTCTACGTCACTAGCACCGTCCTCGCGCACTTCCCGGGCGGCGTCCGGCTCCGCGCAGGCGGACGTCTTCATGGTTTGGCACAGGCGGTTGATCGCGTCCACCACGTCGCGCAGGTCGCTCACGTCCGCCGCCGGCATGCGCACGCCCTCGATGGGCAGCGGTGCGGGCGCAGGGGTGGGGGCGGAGGCGGGCGCGGGGGGCGGGGCGGCGGCGCGCGACGCGGGCTGCAGCAGTGCGTGGGCGACGGCCAGCAGCGCGTGCGCGGGATGCGCGTGCGCGAGTGGCGGCAGGGCGGCGGCGCGGGCCGCCGGCGCTCGCTAGCAGGCGCTGGAGGTGCCGCTCCAGCCCGCCAGCGGCACGCGCAGCGGCGGCGGCGGCGCCTGCGCCTTGCTCACTGCCACCACACGCACACATGTTAAATGCGACTAGGGAGAACGTTTCAATTTCCTACCTATACACAAATATATGAGTGATGTTAGATAGTCGACTTAAGAGAGACTGTTTCTCCGATTATTTAAAACCGGATATTACAAAGCATCGTGCAGATACGTTAATCCTAATAGTCGACGTGCCGATCGAGTGTAACCGATGGCACACCATAACACTTCATTATAAGTACCACATATCCATAATTAGAGTGTACTTCCGAAAAGCGTAATCTAAAAATAGTAATCTCTGCTGTACACAAACACGCACGCACGCACGCACGCGCACGCACGCACGTACACACACACAAACACACACACACGAAAATTGGCGCAAACGCCATTTTGAATAGTCTAAATCGGTTAGGAATGCGCGATCATGCACAACGAACGAAAAGAGATTCTCCGCCGTTTTTCTTACTCAAAATGGCGTTTGCGCCAATTTTCGTTATGATATTCGTGATCAGGAGGTCAAAATACGTTAGTCTACCAAATTTCAGATTGATCGGCGCTTTTCGGAAGTACACCCGGGATAAGCCTATTGCACACATTGGGAACATTTCCATACTCCGAGCCACTATTAGAAAATTAAAGTTAGAAAATTCCGAATTCAGTAGTGTCCGATCCGACATTTGAACCTAGGACCTACGATCGACAAGCGGAAGCGGTTATGGTGCAAAAAAAAACGACCAGTAAAATATACCTAGATAAAGTTTGATACAGTATCGGTCATAACATACGTTTATATGTTATCGTTAAGTACGCATTGCATTTTATATAGATTTATATATATTTCTACTTCCATTATCTGATTTGAAAGTCATGCTAGTATTTAAAAATTACAAAACAACTCTACCTACTTCCTAGTGGGACGTAAACGTAACCGGATAAACGTGGGAGTGTACGACATTCTTCTGTCTACCTCTTCGGGGATTACAGGTGACACCTTACGTGATGTTTATTTTAATAATGTATCTTTATATAAGCTCTCTGTCAAATAGAGGAATGATTTAATGACAAATAATTTACATACAGATGAAGGATAAGACGGAACGTAATTAATTTTATATTTAAAAAGTTATTTCTCTTTTAAAGCAATACAATTAATATGCAAGATTTTAATGAGCAAACTGCATGTAAGAGTTCAGTGTAAATTTCTGGCGAAATCGCGGTGCGGAAAGCCAATTAAAATAGAATTACACGAAACGTCAATGACATTTTTTTTTGCGAACCTAATTTTTAATTACCTCTTCAACGTTTTAGCACGACAGTTTTCAGTTATATTTGTAGTCCAATTCGCACCTACTTGCACCAAAAATGTTATTAATCGCCTTATCTGGCTGAAGGCTCATCGATTTTTTACATAGGCGTAAAATGTCTTCCATTCAACGTTGCCAGGTTACTAAAGTCATACATATAATGCGTTTTACCTACAGAGGCATTATTACAACTAAAATTATCAATCAACTAACGTGCTTGCTTACAAGTAGCCATTATTCTTTTGTACCACATTTTAAAACACAAAACGCGATACATTTGAGATTTAAAGCTGTTTATTGTCTAGACGCCATTAAGTAGGTATTGCTTCATGAAGCCGTTTGAGGATGCTCAAAAGGCAGCCAACCGTAACATTATGTAAGTGTGCATTGTGTGAACCCACAAGGCCAGAGTTATCCACGTTATGTCATTGATAAATTAAAACTCAATTAAAATGCTTAGACACGCCAGACGCGACACTCGGATATAATGTGTCAAGTCATCGTGTTTCTTAGGTACAATGTACATTAATCTTTTTCTTACCATTATTTATCAAATATTTATTATTTTTTATTTCCATCTTCACGTTGTTACTTTTTTTACAAATTCTGAATAAATCTTATGTAATAATGTATCACATTTTTATAGACACACGCTTTTTGATTTGTGGAAAGAAATTCAAGGATAATATATAATTTTGACCAATTCAAGGTTAATGTATGTTTTTGTGAGCCAGGTACCGCCATCTAGTGGCGCATATGAAAACTAGCTATGTCGACCTTGAACGGTTCATTCAAGTTATCTAGCTAACATATTGGGCTTGGTAGCGAATTAGCGATTGCTTTGTGAACCTGTTCAAATTATGCGTGAAATATTGGTATTACTTAAGGTTGTCTTTCGTGTCTTTTGAAACAATAATGTCTTCAGAACCGTCTAAATAGGCACACTGTTGTTGCAATAATCTGTTTAGTGTACGCGCCATAATTTTAACGTCTTACTTAGAATTAGAGTACCTACTCGGTGCTAATTAAATTAATGAACTGTCTCAAACAGACCACGCAGTTAAATGTTGCGGCAACAGTTCTCGTGCAACTCTCTTTAATTGCTTGTAATTATAGATATTGAAATGCTGCATTTTGGAGTTAATGAACGTGTTTTTATGCTTGCGTTATGGCTTCCTACAATTGACCAATAAACAATATGAGAATGTCGTAGTCTATGGTAGTATTAGCTAGGCCTAAAAATTTGGTTACTCTGTGCTTGACTCTTCACAGTATTTAACCACTAAATAGATAATTAATAATTTATAAGACTGATGATTAAATAATTTCACGAGTCCTTGCATGCTCGTAAACTCTGATGAACATCTTCGTCTTGGTTAATAATAAGGATTCCGTTTATTTCTTAGCGCTGCTTTTCTTATAAACGACACTGGTAAAATGGTTAAAATGTTTATAACGGTATGTTTCTTTTTACAATGCTGCTCTAAAATAAAGTTTAATAATAATGTATAACAATATGGGTAGGTACAGTGTGGTTTGTATTAATATGCAAATGGTCATTTATCGAAAAACGAGCCCATGAAGTACTTGTGGAGATACGTTGAATAGAATAATACGTTACGTGATGCTTATAAAAGAGTTCAGCGACTCGACGTTGCCGGCCAATGAATCGCTGGCCATTTAGTCTGGATCGAACATGCCCGAGTCCTCCCGTCTCCGGAATATACCTATCTAATCCTAATATGATTTCAAAAACCATGTGAGCTATCTTTTATTATGTTTGCATGTCTCTACGGTACTTACCTATTTGAAGTAATGCTTTGTATTAGGGCGTTTTTGGTGGGCGTGGGGGGTAAGGGCCGGGTCAGTGGGTCGCGCGCGCAGCCTCCCGAACCTCTCCGGGAGACGCGCCTCTATCGACCGCTTGCCGCCAGATTTAGGGTTGGCGATGAATTTGTTCTAGATTATTATATTGTGATATTCGTCAAAATCAAAAAAATATTCGTACTTTGCGATAGAATAGCAAAATTTTTGATTTCGAAAACGATATTTTTACATTAAACTTGCCTGTGGTTTTGTAAAATTTTGGTTTGATAAGGCATGACTAACGACTTTCATAAAAAAACTAGATTCAAACAAAGAGCGACTCAATCAACCACGTTGCGTGGTCTTCGTTATGGCCCCTATGTCGACACACGGACCCTCTGGTTATTAGAAGTGCAATTTAAAAGAAAATAGGGTGCGTCCGAAGGGGCGATGCCGCCCCTACTACGGCTGTTCTTATCCGCGCAGCATCCATTACTGCGCAACTCTCGCTGAATTGAAGCCGTCGCCTCAGAACGCGGCCGCGCCTCGCGCTTCCGGGCCATTTTGCGTTGTTAAAGCTCCCCGAACTACCCTTTCTTCTTAAACCTCGCCCTTAACCCTGGAACACCTTACAATGTACCATCTTCTGTAACTCGTACTTCGTTAAATCCCAAATCCTGGTGTAAGTGAAGCCGTGATGGGGAAAGACAAGCACCCGCCCATGGAGGCTGAAGTGAAGGTGGCCACGGTAGACCTGGAGGCAGTAGACAATATGGCCACTCTACCCGTGGGGCAGCATCGGCAGCAGGGCAGCGACATCGCTATAGCTGAGAAACATAACACCGCGAACAAAGAAATGGAACTTAAATGCGTACAGCCGAAACCTTCTAAGAAGTATGTGTAGTTTTAGCATAGCTAATCGGATGAACATGTGACCATAGCGCTTTTTGGCTTCTTTACAAAATTTCTATTCTTAATTTTTTTTATAGTCTAAACGTAATGTCTCGTTATTATAATTTATATAGTTAATGGTAAAATTTATTTAATCGTTATTATGGTAATTATTGTTTATTACAATGTTTTAGAAGGTCTCTGCCATAATATTGAATTAAAAAAAATATTTGAAATTTAATTTATTACATCCAATACAAAGACAATAATGCCATAAAGATTTTGGAAAGGAGTGATACGGAATGTAATATTCGTATCCTATTATTGATTACTGGATAAATTCGTGTTAAGTAATTGTAAAATAAAACCGATTTTAATAGTATAATGAGCATATTGTACTATTTCATGAGAAACATGAAGAGTTTAATTTCACTGTCAAATAAAATTGTACTATAATAAATATATTCTTTGATTTTAAACATTTTAAAAGTGTTGAAGGATAGTTATTGATAATTTTTAGCACGACAAATGTATGTTTCATTAAATAAGATATTTCTTCCTTTACAGAACCTCATTGTTCATTATTTCGAGCTTCATCTACGCCAAGCTCTTGGTGGTCGTGTGCATCGCGTACGTCATCAGCGACGTCATCACCCACAATCTACCCCTGTACTACTATGAAGGATTCTTCACTTACCTCTATGGCATGAGCATTTTGTTCTTGCTGTATGTATTTTGCTTCTTGCTGCAAGGTAAAGCCATTGTTAAAACCACTCGTTTTTTTTAGTAAATAATTGATTTTGACAATTTATTAAAACATTTTATAAAATTCCTCTATCCTCACTAATTATTATTGTTAATTGGCTTAACATAAAATTATGTGAAAAGAATTAGTTTTTCACATAATTTTATGTAATGTACCTCCCTATTATGGCTATACATGTCCACCTAAACGAGAAAACTACTTAGACATCCTTTAAAATATGCATTGTTATACATGCACACAAATAAACATAAAAGTAAAATAAAATATTTAAATAAATACATCATTATATATCTCACCAGTGACAATGTTTCATTCATGTTCAACTTAAATTGATTCTCAAAAGGTTTGCCCTAAAGATTGCAATATCGTTTCATACTATGTATGTACTTTTTTTATATAACGTATAATAACTACGTTATGTCGGGTGATTCCTCTGCAAATTACAAATTCTTAAATAATATGCAGAAAGTGCCTGCTGCAGCGGCAGTCCTCCAAAACCAAAACCTCCGCCGAAAGAGAAGAAACAGAAGAAGGAGAAAGAAAAGAAAACCAAAGAAAAAGAAGGCAAAGATGGAAAAGACGCAAAAGATGGCAAGGATGGGAAGAAAGACAGCAAGAAAGATGGAAAGTCGAAGGATAAGAACAAGGACGCTGGAAAGGAGAAGTCTACCAAAGAGAGCAAGAAACAGAGCCAATTCCAGGTGAGTGAAGTTAATTTATCGTTTTACTACAGCACATCATCAGCACATCCGTTATTTTTTATTTTAACATTATTTCGTATCCCTTTTCGCTTTCCAGTGTCGTTGAGTGTTGGTTAACTAAACGTTTAATATACCTACTACTATTCATTTCAATTACGTGTTCTTTTACGATTGTGCTTTTATATATATAGCACACGTTACTTAGCGTTCACTTTAAACCACTTTTATGTAAATGCTTTGTTAGGACGTGACTGGCCGCATGACCCCTTTTTTGTTTACGCTGGCTACTTTTTGTTTTTTCCATATCATTTGGGCAGGAGGTGTATCCCCGTAAGATGCGCGATAAAGTTCGTCAACAACAATTACAAATGCAAATGGCGCAATTGTATGCGTCCGAACAGGTGAGGTTATCTTGACGCATCCTGCTTGAATACTTGTGTATCATTGCAATTGCGGAAAGCTTTGGATGTGCTGTTTGTAGTTTGTTGTTCGCCAATATGGAACTATAGTGCTTGAGTTTTACCTGCTACTCTACTCATTTGCTATTTAGAAACATCATCTATTATTCTAAGTATTACAATAATGACTTTTATATGTATGAAAATAACTACTAAAGACTCGGCTAGTATTCAGTCATTAATATTAAAAATCATAAGGACCTTATAAATCCCGTCTACTCAGATGTATCCATTTTATCGTGTCTTCGTAGTGAACTTCGCTCGTCAATATATGTATGTGCATTTTAAACCAGGATATTATCATCGTTTGTTTGCTTTTGAAGCCTGTTCGTTTGTATTAGTATGTTTTCGTGTTTTATATATAGCAACAAGACGTGGTGGAGTTGGAAGCTGGACCGGTTGCAAGACCACTGCGACGCCGAAAAACTTCTCAGAATGAACATAGTCATGGCAGTTTCTTTCTTCGTATTGGTGCTATTGGTTAGTATTTCAAATTATATAACATTATTAACATTTAATTGTAGCGTGTAAATGTGTGGTAATTAATGTATTGTATAATTCTATTTTTGTAGCATTCGGCCTCGGTACAATGGTCTATAATGGATTGGAATTTGGAACCTTCTTTGAGCTACCTCTGGATTCTCCATGCTACCTCATTCTAAAAGGCATAAATCCCGTCTTACAAATGGTATTCACTTTTATGCAAATGTACTTCATATTTATGAATTCACGGGTAAGCATTAATTTAAAAAAATAATAAGAATATATTAATTAAAAGTAGTTGTGGGGTTGATAATGTGTAAATTTTACTTCAGCTTAATATTCATCGCTTTAAAGTAATAGCGAGATTCGGATTGATGCATGTAGTTGCGACAAATATATGTGTATGGATTCGTACTTTGGTATTAGAATCGCTGAAAGAAATTACTGACTATCACGTGAGGAACCCCCTAGGAGTGCCTGGAGAAGGAGTACTTGGAAGTAAGCTCTCTGTTATTAAATGAACATAGTAGTTAACTATGTTAACAAATTTCTTATAATTATTTTATGTTCTAGAAGTCATTCGAAAACATACCTTAAGACATTCTGGAAAAGTTTTTGGAGCAGCAACTACTGCTGCAACCACCATTGCAGCAACTGCAGCTAATGTTGCAAAAAGTACCGGCGATCAAATATTAAAGGCAGTCACTAGCACAACTACTGCTCCTACAACGATGCCTACAACGAGTAAGTATAATATAACAAACAAAATTGCTGTCTTTAGGTTTAATTAACCATTAAAATATTCATTCACGTTACCTCCTAATTACCCCAAAATAATCATTCTTGCATGTATATTAATAACGATGCATTCTGGGCTCAATTTTCAGCGACTACTTCTTCACCATACTTTAATGTCGGTGGTGGTTACGTTCCAAAATCTAAATTGATCGACGCTATAAAGAGTACTATAGGATACGATAACGGGATGGGTTATGGTCATCAGTTTAAAGACGTTTGGCCGAATGATAACCCCTTCCCAACTACTTCCACTGTTGCGCCCTTTACAACTGAAGCTGAGAAAGCGACACAAACTCAAACTGCTATGCTGGAAGTATTCCAGTGGTTTTATTCAACTACCGTGAAACCGATTGTAAGCACTATGACCACTATCGTAGCACCTACAAATACTGGATGGTTGGCTACAGATAGAGACGAGTGGGGCAATAGTGTTGAAACGTATCGCGTTGATGAACCACCACATTCGCCAGGTTTGTCGTTGGAGTGCAGAACACAATATTTTCATTTAGTTCCCGGCCGTTACACTTTTCATTTGCAGTATTTTTAGTACTATTCACTTGTAGGTACCCTTAGGTGCACAAATCGTTCCATTTTTAGCGTCCTTATTAAGCATTATTATTAAGCATGATTTTGACAGTTTTGTTTGCGTACAATTTGTAATAACTTATAATTATGTAAAGCTAAATATATTTTAATAAATAAACGTTATATTTCGTTTCAGCTAACAACAATACGGAGATTTTTGAGTCTTTTGACAATTTGAATCCAGCTGCATTAATCGCCAATATTGACAATACCACGGTTTGCGGAAGGAATCCTATTATGGGTACTATCGTCACTGACTCGGCTCCATATCTCTATCCATTCATCATCGAGTACTCTCTTATTGGCGCAGCTGTCATCTATGTAATGTGGAAGCATATTGGTCGCTATCCCAGGTTTGTACGATAGCTTTTATCATATATGTTATGTATAGTAACAAACTCGTACATAATACTAACACGATGTGTAGCATTCATCAGCACATTTTCACAAATTAAAAAGATTAGTTTAGAATTAGTTGTGCATCAAATTTTTTCATTACAATTATGGCAAGACGAAGTTAATTGTCGCATGCGTAATTGATGTATGCGTACGGGTTTGGTTACAGCGTTGCCAACGACGAAGATCTGGAAAGACGTTTGGAGGCTGTTCTCTCCCGCAGGGCGGCGGCGTTGGCGGCAGCTCAACGTGGCAATCGTGTGGACTGTGCGGGAGCATCAAAAGGACTTTTCTGTGGACTGCTTCTCCTGGTTGCGTCTCTCATCTGCTTGATCTTGTTCTTCGTCCTGATAAGACACCAGGATCTGAAACGCCTGTCCATTTATTTGGCCGATGTGTCCCATTGTGCATTGATGGTTCTATCGATCCTGGCGATTTTAATTGGATTCATACGGTAAGACATTACATTCGTGGTCGATATTTTAAAGAAATGGTATCATTAGTTTAAACATCGTATGGGTATCCAAAGTAACTCATATTTAAGTAGTATCCAAGACCTACTAACTAATATGTTATCATCTATTTTTAAATTCTATAGTCATCCTCGTAGCCATTATTAGATATGTTTTATTAGTTGATCCATTTTTTATTTTGATATTTTTCTTTCCATCCTTTTACCTTTTCGTTGGCCCTGACTTTCCATCTATCCTTGTCCATTTTGGCTCCAACAAAAATTATACGCACATATTTTGTGCTGTTTCAATTATTTTTCATACCTCGCATTCATTTTTTACCCTTTATCGGTGACTTATCTATACTTATGGTATATATATTTTTCATTGTTTAATTTTCCATTCACCATCTTTGGTTCCTTCATATTTTAATTAAAATAAGTAGAAGTAGAGAAATGAAATGGAGCTCAAATCCTTCTTCCTGTACCGAACCTCTTCGCAGGGTGCAATCACTGAAGTTCCGCTCTGAAGAACAATCTGACCTGAACGACATCTTGCTCCGCGTCTCTGCTTTTGGTCTTTTTGTATATGCAGTATTCAGTGTTATTGCTGGTGGAATGGGTGCATTCACTCATGAGCCCAATTTGTTGGTGATGATTACTGGTTGCTTGAGCGTTCTTCAGGTGAGCATAATTATATTTCTGTTCTTACTACGGCATGATAAACTATAAATTATTATTTGTGTACTATTTAAAATGTATTATGATTTGGATGTAGGTTAAAACATGTGTCTTCACGTGTTTACAGGTGGTTCTTCAGCTACTGTTTATCGCAGATGTGTCTCGTCGCCGCGTGCACCTCCCTGAACAGGAACGTAGCAAGCCCGCTCGTCAAGCCGTAACATTCTTACTCATCTGCAATGTTACCATGTGGTTAATTTACACAGTTGAAGCACAAAAAGTTCTTGCAAACCCGGTAAAGAAACATTTATACACAAATAAAACATTATTCTTTTGTATTAAAACTTAATATACACCATATTCTTTTTAGGTTCAACTGGACTTTTACGGATTCGTCGCTTGGTCTCTCGTACAGCGTTTCACTCTGCCGCTTTGCATCTTCCATCGTTTCCACTCCGCTGTAACTCTAGCTGAAATTTGGAAGACTAGCTACAAAGCGCGCCTGGAGTGAGCTCATGGACATACCAAGTATCGAAGACCGACTTTCAATCTTCAAATTTTATTTTGATCCTAGACGTAACTGGACAAAGTATACATTTCGTCCTAGTCCGGGACAGCATTTCTGTGCGTAGAGTGAAAAACTTTGTTGTCAGATTTAAAATCATCTCGCTACTTTAATATTATCGTAGGTTTAGGTGTGATGTAGGACGGTATATGACATTACTGGACACAGTAGATATTGATGTATTTGCTCTCCCGGAGTACATCATAGGTAACATGTACGAGTATAGTTCTTTATTGCCATGAGACACTTTATTTCTGTTATTTCATTTTTATTGTTCTACATATTTTTCATGTTGTCTTCTTTCACATTCCACGATCTTTTTATATTATTCACGCAATACAATTTAGGTTTCTTGGAAGACTGAGTTTGGAGACTTTACAAAGAAACAAACTTTACAGTTGTAATTGATAAAATAATGTAAAACGTAAAATTGCTCAGATTTCTAAAATTTTGCAATTATTAACATATAAAATTCTTTCTCGGCGGAACAATAACTACGATCAACGTAAAACAAGAATCCAGTTGTGAAGCGTTCCCTCCTGTGTTAGAAATAATTTCTGTGCCATGGTTTAGGATTAAGACTTTATTAAAATTTGGACAATATTTTACATTTCTTGTGTTTATCTATGTTTTAGGTTTCTTTTGATGATTACATTTTGGGCAGTCTCGTTTCTGTAACACATAGATATATCTACGTCTATATTGTAGGGATTATGAAATAATATATCTAAACGATTTATGTATTTGAAAACGTAGAATATTTTTAATATTAGAGATAC
>DWEJ01000284.1:0-18280 GCA_018245835.1 Mysoria sejanus stolli | reverse complement strand
CCCCGCCCGCCCCGACCCGCCCCCCCCCCTCCCGCTCCCCCCCCCCCCCCCTCTCCCTCTCCCTCTCCCTCTCCCTCTCCCTCTCTCTCTCCCTCTCCCTCTCCCTCTCTCTCTCTCTCTCTCTCTCTCTCTCTCTTCGTGATTACGAGGACAAACTTGGACCATGTCGTGTCTTTTCGTCTCTTCTCCTCTGCTCACGTATTTGAAATCTTCATTTGAAATACGAATATATGCAGCGGTGGGATTTACACAGCAATCCAAGCGTTACGAAGAAGCCCTTGAGCTAGGCCTCTTGTTGAATTTTCTCGTGTTGAGCACTGTGCAGTTAGATTCGAACGTCCACATACTTCTTAAATTTCGCATGTTTTTATTATTCTTTATTAATAAAGTCACGCTTTACGGGGTTGGTGGAGAGCACCGAGTGCAAAATTAGGCTCGCGTTCGTACGCAATAAAAATCCTCGGACAAAGTAGAGTAAAATAGGGTAGGAATATATTCAAGTCGCATCTTGTTAGCTGGCATGTTTGCTCTCGGCCACAATTAGCGCGAGTATCGTTCGCTGCTTGGTGATTGTTGACAAACGGGGGTAAGTCCAAACACACTCCTATATTGGACCGTTTGTATCTTTGCAGCTTTTTCTCTATATATCTCATCAACGTTCAGTAGCGTTAGAACCAGTACAACGCGGATATATTTAAGAAATAAAAATATTTTGATTTTCATTTACGCTTTAGTAAAAGGATTATATAATCGGATTTGCATTAAGTAAAATTTAAGTTTCCGCTTCGGGGGTCTTGGTTTTAAATGTCGAAAAAACATACTTGAGTTTAGCCGACACATACTTGATTATGTAAATAGGTTCTCATGAAATAATTACAATAAAATCACCCAGTAGCGTACAGTATTCCAAAAATATCACTAACATTGATAAATCGATTACAACTATACAATAGTATCGATATCCGAGCGCTCGCCGCTGACCGCACCGCGCGTCCCTTCAACTTGACACGTATCATAAAGTATCATTTGACACTAGTGACAGCTGTCAGAGTGACACAATGTAATAATTGGCGGCATTTTTCAGTTGCGATACGATAAATTTCTCGACGTAATTAATTCACTCCACTACGTGGTCTTTGATCGATTGAAATTATTTCAAACCGTGAACGAATTACGTTTATGTATTGTGTATCGGAATGAGAATAAAATTCCCGAGCACTGATGGATAAGTTCGATAGCTTTAATAGGGGGGTGGATCGATAATCATCTGTCAAGTGAAGCAACGTTTTGGTAGCGATCGGCGTTTAGTTGGGTGACAGATGGGAGGGAATTTTCGAGCTTTCAGCTTCAGTTCTTCCCAGGGAAAAATCGATTGATGTTAGTTTAGGTGTTATCTTTAAATCTTTTTTAAAGCCTTCTGAAACATTTTAAAACGTACAAAGGTTTCTTATTAGATCCAATTCGACGTATCCATATCGTCACTTAGGCTGTATTTTTTCTAATAGTACGCACTAACTAACTAATCGGCCCGTATCTCCGTACTGCGGGTATAAGCCTCCCCTATATCTCGCCACATTCTTCGGTTCTGTGCTACCGAATCCATTGTGACCCTTTTTCGTAATGTGAACCGACCATCGGGCTGGTGGTCTATCTACCGATCTCCTGTCGTGGTCACCACTCGGATAGTCCCTTGTCCACCTACCGTCTTCTCTCCGCGGCACACGCCGTGCCCACTGTCATTTTATTCTTATGACCCTTGTACCGACGTCTTCAACCTGGTTCTGCGTCGAATTACAACGTTTGGTACGCGATCCATGTACATTGTACGCACTAGGTTAGACTTATTAAACGATGTTTCCATCAGCGAACTTACTGGAAGTTATTTCGTTGTAGAACAAGTGGTGTCCCTGTAAAACTATTCATGTATATATTGCAGTGATTTTGTTTTTTGTACCCGGAACATAATCACCTGGAAATTTTTCCTTTCCCTTATTAAGCAACCGTATTAAGCATCATATGTTTTATATTATAGATAAGAAAAAATACGCAATTTTGGCAGTATGATGGCAATTTTATTCGTTCGTATACCTCTGATAACTCTTTTTTTACAATTAGGCTGATATCGTTTAGCTGTGACCCAATTATCCTCTGTCACCCACATACAGTCCTTTTGTAATATCGTTCGCTGTTAAAACATCGAACACAATACGAGCCTCCGTTGCTATGGTTCGGTACCAACGATCCGATGTACTATTGATGTTCATTCTGTTTGATCAGTATTATTGTATACTTCGGTAATTGTTTGTATATCGAGGAGCGTTTGTTTGTTCTGTCTTACGATGTTTGCTCTATAGTTCGCGGGGACAGGGTCCTTGGGGGATTCCTCGCGAGTATCTCGCTGGCTGTCAGTTAGGGGGGCGGAGATGATACTTTGCTGTGTGCATCTTTAGGTAGCGCGTTTAAATAAATATCTGTTCATTTACATTTTGATACTTCGAGAAATGTTTGCACAGTTTATGTTACATCGTCACGCCGAGTGCTTCATGGAGAAGGCAGATAAAATTGAGTGCCAAATATCTCTGATTCTTAGAGATCTTCGGCCCTTCAATGTTTAATTGAAATTTTGAACTTGACTCACACATGGCGTCGTATCGATTCGTTTATGAAATTTTCTCACGCAATTATATCGGTTACACGGATGTTATCGAATTATGTCACAGTATATTTACAGTGGCGAGTGTGACATTAACCCCGAAGCCCATTGGGCTGTAATCGATACAATGCCGCCGCGTGTCACGTGGCACGCCGACGACCGCCGTTCGGCCAATTTCGTTCTCGAATTCGCTGATTTAATTATGGGAATTTTTTCAATGAACTACGGGGCGTACATTTTGTCCTGCCAATATGTTCTTGGTCGTATTGATATTTGTCTGTTCCTTAGTTTATTCTTTTGCTGGTGTGATTGTATCCTTGATTTCCGTAACACATTACATCACGCCTGTAATTCTCGGAGAGGTTGGTAGAGGAGTGACTACACTCCTAAGTTTTATCAGTTATGTTGACGTCTTACTATGGAATTTGTGTTGTGTACATATCCAGACTCCGAAGCACAAACACAAATTTTGAACTAGGGAAGACCAAAACTATTCAACCCGGGATTGGACCCGATGCGACTGGAACAGCACTGTTGTCTGTACAGTCTGCATAATCGTATATTCATATGATGAGTAATGATAAGCGGATTGTGTACACGTTCATAGTATAGATATGTACTCCGCCTTTCTTCAGATTTAGATTAAGATTCACGAATAAATTACACCATCAAAATTTGTTTCACGGTCTGTGATATTTGTTGTTTGCAACTTACCAAACATTTTGCTTATAAGTAAGTATCTATACCTATTGAAGATAGCTTCGAAAACATTATCAATTACGGCCTCTCGTGGCATCATTATTACTCTTCTATTTCTCTCGGGTAAATAATAATGATCACTTAAACGGAATAATAATAAAAATCAGTACACAAAGCGGCGTCCCGGCGGGCGCGTATTCCCAGTTGGGGCAACTGATGTCTGTATACCCTCGCGGTGCCATGAATAATTGTGGGCCCACGGGGCTCGCTGCTGTTTGTTTGTCCACGGTGCAGCGTGGCCGATGATAATAGATAATAAACACGATTATGTGTTTATTAGCCGCACTGCGCAGATGCGGTCCTTACGACCGTAGGGCGTGCGGGCCGCGTGGGGCTGCCAAATTGGTCTATGATTGATGTCTGGTTGTCTCTGGTGGTGTAACGAGTATTGTTTAATGTGGTTGGGATTATGTCCCACCTGAATTATGTGTAGCTTTTTCGGGATGCCCTAACTAGTATGGGACCTGACCGCGGTCCTTGTTTATGAGTTCCCACATATCTCAGTCAGTTTATAATTATATATATTTTTAAAACAAGAGTACATATGTACATATATAGTGTTTTCTATCTGATAATTTTGTTTGATAGACATTAATTAACTTATAAGTATAGAAGGAAGCAAGATCGTTTTAGAAATATAAAATAAGCGTATGTGATTATGTCATATTCTTTATGCATGGTATGTTTGTAACAAATTTGGAAAGTGTTATGTTCTTAAAGGAAATATATATCTCCTCGGCCTATAAATGACTATTACAGTAGCTTCAATCAGTAATTAGTACCTAAGTCAGTATGTTAGAAAACAATGTTATAAAAAGTCATTTTTGAATCCACTTACGAAAACTTCGACGACTCTAATACCAATCGGCGCCTAACACGCGACATGATTCAGTTTCTCCCGAGGTGTTACCCTAAGCGGCGGTCACTCGTCTAGCGGAGGCGCCGCCCTCGCGTCGTTGGCATGCAGCGCGCCGCGTCTCGCTGCCGGGATTGCGCTGACTGTGGTACATTAGGGATTCACCTGATTTACTATTAACGTCTTGTGGTGGTTCTTAGTTGTGGGAAGTTTCGTCCGGATCGAGTTTCAGGGGAAACGACTTTTGGGGTTCCATTGGTGAATCGCTAGTACCGAGGTTTTGATGGAGTTGTGATTGTCCTGCGAAGATTGTATTCGATATGTCGGGACATGATAATGGAGATTCGGTGCAATAATTGTGATAAAGTTTATAATTATCGTTATCATCAGCCTTTTGCAGACCACTGGTAGACAACGGTCTCCCCTGTAGAGTTATCCCCGTACTTCCCAAGCCGGACATGCCGGCTGGGAATCGCACAGCTTCTCACGCAGGCCAGGGTTCAAATCTTGCGCGTATCTCTTTATAAAATGTGTATTATAAGGATAAATTTACTTGCTGTAACGGTTAAGGAAAACATCATGAAGAAACCTGCACACCTTAGAGTTCATAAAAGAACGCTCTTCAAAGCATGTGAAGTCTACCAACCCGCACTTGGTCAGCGTGACAGACTATGGCCTTAACCCTTTCATTCTGAGAGGCGACCCATATCTCCTATTCACTATATTATTATGTTCACGATAGAAGGGTCGGAAAAACATTCTTTTAAAATTCCACTCTAAATAACATTAAACTTAATATGTTATGAATTACAATAGATCTCGGCTACTTGACCACTGGTTCACGTGACAACGATCTGTCCGTTCCCAATCTGCGCGCGGATTCGCCTCGCCCTCCACTCACGTCGCCTGTCCGTACGCTCCGGTTGCTCGCGTGTGAGTTACTGGTGTGATTCACGAGAGAACCATTGTTATTGTACTACCGCGCCGGGTTTGTTACAGGATAGGTAGCGTTGATGTAGAAATGACTTTGTTTATTGCTCGTCTGCTCCTGAGGTTTATATTGATGATAATTACGACCGTTGTAATATTATCAGTCAAGACTTGTCTCTTGGTAACAGGAATGCTGATGAAACATACGAATTATTAATTCTAAATATATAGGGTGCATATAATATTGCATATACATGACGATGAAGTATGTCTTAACAGGCAAAGAAATTGACCAACTTTTATTCAATTAAACTATTAATTTAGTCAAATATTGAAAAGTAAATATTATAGTATATATAGCTTCAAGTATCACTAGTTATGGTTTGAAGATCAGCCCGCCTAGGGTAGTCTTGATTTTTATTCACTTATTCTAATGTGGGATCTGAACTCGTTCAAACAATCGCATCATACGAGGCAAACAATTTTAAAGAACACTTGCTTTCTTTAACACTATGAGAATGAAGAAAACCTACGTACATTTAACATGTAAGATTCTCATATATCCTTATGTATAAATCCCATTCCATTCCACAACGCTACGTACTTAGCTGTGCGACAATCAGCGCCCATGCGAGCGGACGTCTTGAGTGCACTGAATTCTTAACGCGGTACGTGCTGCGGCTTGGACAACAGCTGGAAGGGCTGGGGGGGGGCGAAGGGGGGTCGGTGCAACTATAGTATGTATGGCTACATAATGTACGAAGTGCAAGTGCCACGCTAGGAGTGCAAGCCAACCGCTGGCCGGCAGGCGGCGTTCGGCGAGGGCGGCTGGCCGCTGGAGTTCCGCGCGGCCGTGGCGCGCCTGCTGGCGCAGCACGCGCCCAGCGAGCGCGAGGCGCCGCGCGCCGTCGCGCTGCGTACGTACCTACCGTCTACTTACACCAGTAGTGACCTTAGGAATGCTAGTAAACACAGGATTTTTCTGTTACATGCTGATTTTCTGTTTGTTTTTCTTCCTCTCTAATTTATTGTTTCGAAGGTCGTCCATGTTATGAATGTCACATCAAAATAACGCTAGTTTAGATATATGTAAATATTGACTACACAACCGCAGAAAATAAAATAATACTTGTATTTTAAAATCAATCAATTCTATTATCTTTACTACATCTGTGATTACATCAAAAAATCCCTATCTAATAAAATTCATACGATTTAAATAATACGCAATATAAGATAACACCCGTATTTCCACGAAGGGTTAAGATTAGCGATTTAAAACATTTACAATAATTGTCGTTAATAAGTATAAAGATAAACGTTAGTTTCCCATGAGACGATTGTGAATGTTTGCCAATTTGCTGTACAGGGCTGAGCAACCAGCGCCTGGATCAGACGCTGTCGGAGACGATGGTGCTGGACCTGATCGTGCTGGTGGGCTACGTGGTGGTGGACAACCCGCAGCTGCAGGTAATGGCGCGCTCGCCACGCGTGCCCAGACACTACTCGTATTTAATGATAGTAAGATGAACGTTCCAACTGTATGCTTGTGGTCGTGTCAGGCTCCTGGGCTGGATGTAGTGCCTTAACTAATATGTTTATGTACGTACATACATATCTTCACGCTAGCTCCCTAACGGTCACATATGTAATTAACTTGTATTTATTCATTTATTTTTATTGAATAATTTAATAACATTTTTTGGTGTTCTGTTGTAATAATTATCATTTTATTTAATGTGAGTGGTTTTTGTAGTCATATTAATTAACTATAAATGACATTTATATTTTAGATTTGGATTAATAAAGTTTTTAAAGTGTCTGTATTTGTGGATACTCTACTCTTGCACCTGTCCGCTCTATGATAGTTCACTTATTT
The DNA here is from genome assembly GCA_018245835.1 of Mysoria sejanus stolli. NCBI lineage: Eukaryota > Metazoa > Arthropoda > Insecta > Lepidoptera > Hesperiidae > Mysarbia > Mysarbia sejanus. The sequence goes on along the minus strand of DWEJ01000284.1, from coordinate 11,203 downwards.
CGATTTTGTGTAACGTAACGTAATTCTATCGACAATCAGATTGTTGTTGTTCAGAGGCGACTAGTTCTTAGCTTCATTAATATTGACAAAGTCATTTGTACTCGTGGAAGGTTGTAATGAGACGAATGTCACGGTCCGCCCGTATCGGTGCGCGCGATCGTGTGTGCAAACGTTGGAAACGTTCCCAGTGAAGCGCAGTTCGAGAGCGCCGTTTACGTTGCGTCCATGTTAGAAACGTGTTATTAATGCGAAACTAAAAGTTTGTCCAGTGTCCTTCCCATGCGGGCGGCGCACCTGCGCGCGACACGTGTTGCTATTACGACGCAAGGCGAGTCGTGGAAGCTGTTAGCGTTTGTCATGGACGACTTGTAATTTATTTATAACTGGTCACTTCCACAGTTTGTTGGAATTTATTGTCGCGATGTCTTTGAGTATGTATTTAGTTGTGATGCGGAATGACAAGCACGTGAGGTCTGCTTGGATGGAAGTGTTTTCCGCTTTGTGTCTTCTGCTTGTCTTGTAACTGACTTAACAAAATGTTATAATGTTAATTATTATTCATTTATATCACCATATAGATAATTATTTCGGAACGTTTGTTCCAAAATATACATTCAGACTAATGTACGGTACATAATCGAAGTCGGATGTATCGTAATCGAAGTGCATAAAGACTTTGTTAATAAATAATAAAGAAACCATAAAATATGAGAACTCCGCTGCTTAAAACTTGTGCAACATTATTGCAATTGGTAGGTTTTCTGTCCTTTTTTCCTATCTTAAATGGTCACTGCAGTCTATATATATATATATATATATATATATATATATGTCAGTATATATGGACATTATTGCTGAACTAAATTTAAGACAACTTAGCATGGATGTGTTAGTGAAGAAAATTTTGTGTGTTTGTGTGTGTGTGTGTATGTATGTATATATGTATGTGAAATTCTGTTACTAGCAGTGTAGTAGATCACAATTAGGATGTTAGGATGGCGAGCCGCGGCCGCAGCTGGCGGCGCGCTCCCACGGCCACAGGTGTGCGCCGGGGTGCGCCAGGGAGGCGCGCTGGCTCCATTACTGTTCCACTCCGGCGTCGGGAGATTGACCGTTACAATGCATTATTGATGTGCGCTGTGTGTCCTTCTTTAGTTAATAATGAATTAGGAAGCGAGAGCGGATGCGAAATAATAAAGTTGCACTTGAATTTTTTAAAGGTATTAAGATCCCTTACATAATTTCTTTGGTATATTTTTGTTTTTTTTTCGTTTCACGTTAGTGAATTTTTTTAAATAATCAAGTAAGAGTGTATGCGTATCGTCCAATATATAACAATTTTTATTTATTTATTTTTATCAGATTGATTTTAAATTTAAAGTTATATGTTTAACTTATTTTCGTGAAGTAGGTACTTCTTGTATTTATTTTCCTTTATTAGTGTGAGTTTCATTTATTGTAAACGAAATAATAAACAAAGCCATTCCTCGTCAATGTTACATCCAGTTTGTCATTGAAAACTGTTTCAGATCGGTAAAAATGAATGAACAAAAACATAAATGATAGTAATGAGAGTTCATCTAATTGTGACTATATTCAAATAGTTAAAAGTCACAGGTGAGAATAACGGGAGAATAAAAAAGATACCGGTTTAGACTATATACATAGTAATAACACGTGTACCACCAGTGCGAACTTGTTATGTTGGTGCTGACGGTACACGTGTATCGGGGCGACGCGCTCGCGGCAGGAGACGATGTGCGAAGGGCGCGGCGTGCTGCGGCCGCTGTGCGCGCTGCCGGCGCACTGGCTGCACGCGCGGCCGCACGCCGCCGCGCTGCTGCCCACGCTGCTGGCGCTGGCGCAGGCGCCGGCGGCGCGCGCCGCTCTCGCCGCCGACCTCAACATGCAGGTACGCCCTCCACACGACACACCTACCACATTGCTTATATCATTCCCGTCTCCATCTTTTTGTCCATTCCATTGTAGGACGTCGGTGGTCGCTTTTGAATGGAGAAATTTATTTATAATTATCATCATTATGAAATCGTTTACCAATACGAAAACACTTAATGCATAACACGTAAATGCATGTCTTAATCGATTTAATATTTTTTTTTAACTGCAATACATTCAGGAAATTTAAAACAATTATGAAAATAGAAATATTAGTAAAACGCAATTTATTTATCGCAATAGATTTTGGAAGATTTTTTGGAGAGTCCGGAAGCTCAGAAGGTGAAACTCGTGCAAATCATCAAATTGAACAGGAACAAGAAGCAGGCAAAGAAGTGAACGATGATTCGATTGTAATCGACTTTGATGATGATTGTCGAAAGTGTATTCGCTTTAACGAAATTAAAGTGAACAATTTCCATTGCCCTCGATCGCATGACGAAAATCTCACGGACTCGACCGGGCTGCCCTAGTACTTGTTAAATTCTCTCGTTTTCATATTGTCGATTATACGATGAAATTTAACGGATAATATTTCAAAATCGATCCAGTGACTGGTATTATGGCCCTTGTTATTAGGAAACTAATCATTTATGCCGATACTCAATATTGTCGCGGGAGTCTTTCCACTTGAATGCTTTGATGTACTCTCAATAATGAATGTTCTAGTCAACCTAATGCATTCGTATGTTGGATTCGCTATTGTTTTGCCACATTACAACTTTACCACTTGTTAAAAACTGTCTAACTGTTCGTGCGATCTCATTATATTTGTCTATGGAAAGTCTCCTACAATAAAAATGTCGACTCTTTTATGAACAAATTTCTATTTTCATATGTCTACATACACATATACATACATACATATATGTTTCAAAAGCCATAACTCGTTGCCACTAATTTATTAGGAGGCTCTATCTTGACTTTCGTCGTATGAGGTTTATGAACAATTTGAGCGGAAGTATTATAGAGTTCAAATATTTCTAAATTATGTTATCGTGGACAGCAATTTAAATTTAAGAATATGAACATTTTTGTGGTTAAATTTCAAGACATTAAAGATGACACGGGAAATGTAGGCGTTTCAGAATTTGTTTGCGATACAAAAATATATATAGATTTCTATTCAAAATTTCTATTGGATGAAAAATTGAGGTTGTTGGCAGTGCCGTTGGAATATATCACGACTTAAGTATTATAATGCATTTGTTAATAAATCGCCGCTGTGACATACAACCGGCAACTGAGTTTAGAGTTTTCTGTGGAATGATTAGACTTAGACGTCATTACACGATTTTGAAATGAGAAAAAGTAGCTTTAGAACTAATGTATTACTACTACTATATTAAAAAATTGTTTTCATAACGGACAAAGAGGTACTTGTTACTTTTTGAAAATCTAATTGTATTATAATATTCGTATAACATCTTTATGAATATTGTTGTAATGGAATTTAATTGTATAACATGTACTCGATAGCGCGAAAAATGTATGTTATTTCCTTAACTCGAATTATATCATGGTATTGTTACTGGAAGTGATGGTCATTTGAAGATTTGACAGATAAATTGAGTGTGTTTTCAATGGTAATATAGTAACATTATCAGGTTATAATTCGAAATTTATCTACACATATGTCAATAATCGTTGTTAGTTGTGGGTTAAAAATGTAAGGTAATCTCGAAAAAAAAAGTTTCTATGTCGTCGATGTGTTTATGTACGTTACTACTGTAGGTGGTCGTGAAACTGTACACTTTTTGATGTCGCTATACATATTTTTCTATGGAACGTAAGTACATTGTAAAATTATACGCAATGTAACCTTAACTCTTCGCGGTGATATAGAATTCTTTCAACTGAACTGTTCTTTTGTATGATCGTAAGCCGCTCGAATGCACAAAGTTTATTGCGGGCTCGAATCAAGATTTCCTTACAGACATTTCAGTTGAAATAGTATATTCTCAATTATCCTCGCTTTTTTCCTTGACAAATTCAGAGTGAATGCGTTACTTTTAGACGTATCTTTGTATGTATGGAAAATGTATTGACTGAGATGTGGTGTCCAATGTATGTATTAACGGTGTCGTTGTTCATAACACTTTGTATTTTTGTTTGTTTTCATTTGTTTTTAAAGTAGTCGTGACAAATTTATGAAAGTACTAAAAAAGGAGTGCTAGGTGTGTGCCTTGTGGGACACCTTGTTGTAAGATTCGAAAGGACGGTAAATAAACTTAAGTATTAAAATAGAGGGACGCTGTGATAACGACAAAATAGGAATTAATTCGTCGAACAATATTTTATACTTAAATAATAAAAATTGGCGTGAACAAGTGGTGATGCACACATTTGAAGGCTTCAGTTACGTTAAGATGACTCTATTTTTATATTTTATTTCCAATTTTTGTATTTTTGTTTTGTGATAAATTTCTTATTACTAAAACTGTGATTTTTATATTTATTAGTTATATTCCCACATATTTATTATTATTTAATGTAATTATTTAGTTTGTTTAGCAACACGATACCGAGTCGTTAAATGTAATTACATCTGTGATTTCTTTCGTTTAGCGTTTATCTTTCGCGTGTAACTTTCATTGTGTATTTTGTGTAAGCAGCAAATAAATATTTGTGTAACAATTATCGTGTATTTTTTTCATTCCTACCCTTATTTTGTATCTTCGTAATCAAGAGTGTGTTCCATATTTAATATTTTATATTAATCCATAGTGAGGTATTTTCCAAAGTGGTGGTAATTTGATTTTGACATACCAAAAATGTTCTAAGGAACCAAATCTGAATAAATGGCATTTGAATTTAATATTTGGGGTTAGTACATGCCGTATTTAGAAATAAAGATAAAAATATGTTCGTATGTTACCAAATGTCCGTATATACATAGATTAAATCGAAATTATTATGTCGCACCTGCACTTGGCATTAAAATATTTGTAATTTGCTTGCGAAAACGGAAATCACATCGGTCCACTGAAATATTCCTGTGAAAAAGAAATCTAAAATTAAACTGGGAGTAAAACAGAAACGAACTGAAAGTGTGGAGTTAAAAAGAAATGTCAGATATTCATTGATGGGGTGTGATTTTAATATTCATTCAGTTATATGGGGTTCAATTATGTACTTAAGAGGCTGGAGCGGGATGGATGTCGCGCTTTGATCAGACAAATTTACGTCGTGCTCTTAAGTGCAGCGAGAGTTATGGCCACGAGTGGGTTATACAGGATGTTGCCAAGTAGTCTGTGTGTTTATATCACTAGATTGAAGATGTGATTGTAATTAAACGTTTTTTTATTGTTTGTCATTAAAGTGTAAACTTTTCAACATCGTAAGTAAAAATATGAAACCAGTTATATTTACTTCATTAACAATAATGATTCATTCGTTTAATAATATGTAATTATTATAATCAGAAAAATATGTGTGCACATGTTATTGTTCCTGCCTGGTTGGTCGTGTTGGTTGTAAGCGTGACAGATGAACGAGGTCCTAGGTTCAAATCCCAGGTCTGTCACTATGAGATTGTTCTAATTTAGTCTGGATATGCGTATCCATACCCGGCCTATGGCAATAGGTTCACTACCTATTCCACTTGAAACGTGGGAGTGTACTTATCTCCTCTGCCTACCTCTTTGGGAATTACAGGCGTGTTGTTACATAAATGTTATTATTATACCTTCATTTTTTTTTCGTTCTACTTTTCAGTGTTCATGTTCAATCCGTGATAGACTGAATAAAAAAATATTCCATGAAACAAAACATTAGAAACACAATTCAATATTTTTAACATTTCGAATTTGAAAGAATTTAATATTTGATTTGACGCAAGGGTGGAATTTGAAATAAGGCGCTGTTTTCGTATAATATTTGACATTTATAGTTTGTACTGTTATCCACCGCAATGAGGATTGTATTTTCCTCATTTTTTGCAGATTCCACTGTTGGCGTACGAGATAGTATTACGTACATCTAATACTACAAAATTTTATAAATATTAAGAGTAGCTAAAAGAATATCAACCTGTATGTGCAAGGTACGGAAGCTCCCGCTAAGAGCGCGGAACATAATGCGTCGACACACTCCGATACGGTATTTATATACAGACGTATAGAAGCCACTAACGCCTTTTAAACTGTTATTACCTATTTATATATCCCCTAATGTCATGTGATCGCAGTATAAACAAAGGACTGAAGAATATTGCTCAATATTGACTCGTTTTTTGTATTTATTGGATCAATAGGAAATAGGAAATAAGTAATTAGTCTGATTTAAGCGTTAATTATAGCCGCGGCTATTCAAATGGTGTAACAGTAACGCTGAGCATATTGGCATTTTCGAAGGAGAAAGGATGTATGAATATTGTTCGCTATTAACAATATTGTTCGCTATTAACAATATTGTTCGCTATTAACAATATTGTTCGCTATTAAAAATATTGTTCGCTATTAACAATATTGTTCGTTATTAACAATATTTTTCGATATGGACTTGAAAATTGAGCGCTACTTATCGCGATTTCAGTGATGGTTTCGGGTTTTTATTGATTGACCCGTGGGTCCAGGGGTTGATGGCATTTACTACTGAGCCGGGGGTTGTAGATTCGATATCCAGTACATATTTATTACCGTTTTACATTTTACACAGCATTAGAACCATGTATCTACATAGTTGAAATTAACAGTCAAGTAAATTGTAATCTATGTCAAGAATAAATAAATATGCAGATCAATAAGGGGCTCTTGTAATTTATACGTTATTTCAACGCTAAACCAAATAATGGATACTGTTAGTTCAATTTCCTCGTTAAGTCGGTTACTTATAATTACTGACCACTCGATTGCTACTCTAAACATTAAAAAACCCTAAAAGCTTTTTAGAAACATTACAAAAATTTATTAGCGTGTGTCACACACCGCAAGCGACTTGGAGGTAACGATATGCTAATTTGGTCACGATTTTAAATCTATGTTACAAATAAAATTGTAATACTATGTTCTTCAAAAGAAATATTCTACGCTGTTATCGCTATAAGATGTTTTCGACGACTTGTTAAAATTTCTACCCGTTGAATTATAATGAAATTGAATCTAAATAAAATAGCACTGGACTCGGATACACTGATGAGTTGATGGAAGGTGGTGATATTTTATATAATATATAAAATTACTTGACAATGCCATATAAAATACATAAAAAAATGCAAATCAAACTTAAAAATATTGTTTTAACACTTAAACGGTTCTTTTGTAAGGAAATTTCTTGAACATTTTACAAATTACGCACACATCATTTCCCAACAATGGCGGCGACGAAACGTTTTAAAGAAGCAACGGAAAAACTCGAATAATACGAGCGATGAAATGGAAAATCACTTCCGATTGCTCAGTGTTATGGGGTTTCATTTTCATAATAACTTTGGGGCTGGATGGCTGGCGTTTCGATGGATTTTGTGACGTCACCCAAATAATCAACGGTTGGCTCAATGCTGGTTTTTTAGAAAGATATTGTTTTCCACAAATAAGTATGTTATGATTAGATATTGCATCTTTCGTTTAGAAACAGTTTGATGGTACAAATATTTTACTTCTCGAATATTTTACTCACTTTCTCTATTCGTCTAGTGCCTAAATCTAACTTTGTTACTCATTTTTTGGTAAAGGCACTCACCTTATTCTAGTAAATTTAAGCAAACGTAACAGAGATAAAGGAATGTAGTGCACTCCCACGTTTCAACAGTAACGTTTACGTCCCACTGTATAATATCCACTTAGTTTATTGCCATGTACCAGGCGCATATACAGACTCCGAGCCACTACTACAAAATAAAAGTTAGAATAATCCAATAGTGCCGGAGTTGGGATTTAAACCCAGGACTTCACGATCGACAGGCGCGCTTGCAACCAACGCGACCAACGAGGTTATCACTGGCGTCATGCGTGGTTAAAGACAGTAAGTAGGTATGTACAATCAATACAATATTCTTTATTGCACACTAATTTTCAATAAGAAACGAACACACACATTACAAATCAAAATATAGCATGCAATAGGCGGCCTTATCGCTCTGGTAGCGATGTCTTCCAGGCAACCTATGTGCATAGTAGGAAAACAATTAAGGGGTTGATAGGGTACGGTGTGCTGGATATATGTGACAAAAAAAAATAAAAAAAAAACATTGATAGCAACACAGTCAATATAGACGGTAGCGATCACAAAAGTTGACAGCAAAAAAAAAAACTCATGGACACTAAGTATCATAAATTTATTTTAATTATAATTGACGCACTTGATTCTTAAAAGATCCAATGTAATGTGTGACGCAAGAATAACATTTAGTGAATTGCGACGGAGTAAAAATATATTTAAATGTAATGTTGCCATTATTTTAAACATGGAACAATCTAAAATTGAATATTTTGAAATGGCAACGACCTAAAAATAAAAAAAGAAATATTGTACGTAAGCCCAACTGTACCATCACTGAAATTGCTTTAACGAATGCTTGATATGAAGACTTTCAATAAAGTCCTTGGATGGGGTCTTCCGTGAGCGGAGTGAGCGATAATTTGTAACTGTCGAACGCTCCGCTCCTTGCTCACGACCGTCTGAGTGACGCGTGACCTTGTGCTGAGGAGCGCATTATGCGACAACGCGCAATTAGGAGGTACCTACTAATAAAATCGACGACAGGAAAGCCGTTCGGCAGTGGAACTTTTTATTCCCATTTAGCGTAAATATTTGTATGATAAGCAAGGATATTCGTATTACATCTGAGTGTATAAATGAATATATGTTTCAATATATATGTAAATGTTTCTCTCAGCTGATCCGTTACTGTAGCTCTGACGAGTTTGGAATCACACGGTCATATAACAGGTATCTTAAAACTGCACTAGGTCTGGAGGTCCAGACCTAGTGTAGTTCCAGTGTCCAGAGAGAGCATTCATGAAGACAATGTTATGATTCAATCATTATGATCGGCAAATAAACATGAAAATCTACAGCGAATTGAATTAGAACGGACGAATGATAGAATTGGTGATTTATTTAATGTTGAATGAGTAAATTACTAATTAATATACGAATCAAAAACACTTAACGGTAATTGCAATACCTAATCAGGTTAGCTTAATGGTAAATAGTATTCTGGGCAATACTTTTCATAATCCCATCAGTCTCTATTTTTCCACTGCTGGACATAGGCCTTTCCCATAATGCCCTGCAACTGTTGTTTCCAAGGTTCGGACCAAGAAGCCCGAGTAACAGCTGGCTCACTCCCGCATCGAACCGTCCCCGAGGCGCGCGCCTAAAAGCTTTCAGAGCATATGGACGTTATTTGGATTTTTCACTACGTGCAGCGGGGATATTAAGTTAGCACCGCGGGTTTTCCTGTATGGCTACCTGAATATGAAATACATATATAACTTTATATTACAGCCCCTTCTGTTTCGCCTACAATGTTGCACCATTACAACTGTTTTTGGTATACTTGTAAGGTAATTCAATATGAAATATTTTTGTTTTATTATTTTATCGTCATGATAATTGCCTTACGGAGTAGGTAGAGATCACTTAGTACCGAGTACCTTTATACTTGCAGTCTCATGTGCCTTTTTATTCAACGCTTTATCCATACACGTTCAATATGGAATGCACCTGAATCCGCATGCACATCCGCAGCAAAAAGCTCTAAAGCCCTTAGCATGTGTGAGATGTGATCAACAATTGTAAGTCAGCCTCACCAGAAGCAATATAAACAACAAAAATATTTGGAGTCTTCAAACATTTACATTTTATAGCGTGAGAGATATATATGTATTTGTATATGAACTTTTCATATATTATGCATTTTTTTAAGTATTTAGCTATTGTTTTAAGCAGTGAAAACAACGTGGAAATTGTTTAATCATTGGTGAAAGTCATAATTAGCTGATGAATGACAAAAAATGGATAAATAAATGAATAATGACATTCAAATTCAATGTATACCAATAATTACTAAAAACAGTACCTACATCGTTTATTATGTACAACACTATATTGAATATGTATTTACCAGCAGACTCAGAATGTCTTAATAATCAAACTGAGACGTTTAAACGAGTAAAATTCGCGGATTGTTTTTCACTAAAATGGAGATATACAGACAGAACATAAACGTAACTTCACGCCTGTAATCCCCGAAGAGGTAGGCAGAGGAGTGCGGAACAGTCCCACAAACAGACACACAGACTATACAATATTATATTATGAACACAGCTTGTTATGTTACATTATTTTTATTGGCGACTGGCAACGAACGAATCAACCCCGATGTATTACGATGACGTCCATCACAAATCGATATTACGTTGATTATTCGAACGGAAATTTTTATTTGTATTTATTTATTTTTTTCATATTTTTATACTAATCATTGTGCAATGTTTACACTGTTTTCCTTTTGCAAAAATGTTGTTATAACAATATTTTATCATAAATCCATACTAATAAACACACATATTTTGAAGAAATACGACACCAACAATATTTCGCCCTCATTTTTTTTATTTTGACAGTAGTCATTCAGTTTGTTTTCAGTCATGTATCATATTTTTTTGGTTTATACATTTATTGACATTCACGAAAATAAATGTGGGATATATTTTAAATTTATGAAACAACTAGTTTATATTTAAATTACCAAGATTCTCTTCCATTGAAAGCTTAACATCTAATATTGGTTTCCAAAAGACTCAATTCACCTACCGATCATAACAGGAAACTCCATAAAAGGCGGAATTTAAAAAGTGTACCTGGGTTGTGGTGAACGTAATATTTTATTTAAGTCATTATGATCATCATTGGCTTCTTTCTGCCCACTGCTGGACATAGGCCTCTCCAATAGCACGCCACTGAGCTGCATCTTCAGCTCTTAGTATCTAACTGCTGCCAACTAGTTTGCGTCTATCGTCACTCCACCAGGTTGCAGGACTCTACATTTGCCAAGGCGTGGTCTGCGCTCCAGAACACGTCTTTTCCAGCGGTTATCGGTTCTGCAACAGATGTAATCGAAACAGACATGAACGTAAACAAAGTTTTTTATTTATTTAATTAATAAAACTAGGTAATATATAAGAATATATTGACTGCCTCGTTGGTCGTGTGGTTGCAATTGCGACTGCAGATCGGGAGGTCCTGGGTTCGATTCCCGGGTCGAACACTACAAATGAATTTTTCTGATTTAGAAATT
>DWEJ01000283.1:0-18284 GCA_018245835.1 Mysoria sejanus stolli | reverse complement strand
CTTTCACGTAAAAACTACTGAATGGATTTTAATGAAACTTTACAATAATATAGCTTATATATCAGAATAACACTTTGTGACACACTAATTTCCACTCGGGCGAAGTTGCCAGTAGGTACACCAGTGTTTATATAATAACAGCCAGTTCAGGCGAATCAAAATACAAAAACCCAAGTTCTTCTATTTGCTATCTAATACAACTACAAATCTTTTAAACACTAAGAAATTAATGATATTTTTTGTTTAAGTATGTAATTATGCTTTAATAATAGTATTCTCTTCAAAAATCATTTTTAAAAATATTTAATTATACATAATTATTTATTTATCATTGTATGATCAGAGTGATAAATGTAGGAGAAGCGTATTAGATTTTTAAGAATAGAGATGTTTCACACACAATGCTCTCTGCCTAAATCTAGGGAAACCTGGCGTGAAGATATGTATGTATGTATTTGATTATTTCTTGACAACTTCATATAACAACATTTACGAAAACCAAACGTGTCATTCAGAGATAACTCACAATACAAACATAATCGTACTGAGAAAGAACCATTGAGTAGGTCCACCCAGATTATACAGTTCAAAGCGCAGTGAACCTCACAATAGACGAAACGGCACGTTCTTATTGATCAATGAGAGATATCTATTTTAAGTTGTAGATCTACATATCTATGCGTAATTGTACTCGTATACAGAACTTAGAATCATCACTCATTTATCTGTTCACTTTTAAAATGCGCGCGCTAATCACACGATAATTGCGTAATTGTTATTCCATTAGAAACATGAATAGTGATTCGTTAGAGCTTCGATGTTGTAATAATTTATCGGTTCGCGTTGGCAGCGGTCAGTATAGTATCGCGATTAATAAAACAACATGTCCGCCGACTGGTCCGCCCGCGGTACCAGGCGAACATGGCACGTAAAGAGCTTTCGCGCCAAAGAATCTGACAGTTTAGACTTCAGACGCTCAGATGTACTATTGACACTCATAAGATGTACGAAAATACCGATGTATAATGTCCTATTTAAAGTCGTTAGTTAAGTATTACGTTTTGAATGTCTATTTTTTATCTCTATAATTTTGTATATCATATAGTTCAAAGTTAATACAGTTTACTATTGCATGCAGAGAACTGTTCTAACCTAATCGGAATTATTCAGTGAGCACAAAGGTCATGGAATTAAAAATAGAATATGTGTATTACAACTGATTTATTGCCAGATATAAAATTATAATCTCCTTGGTGTAAAGTTTAATGTCTATACTACGCATTGGGGTACAGCCATTCACGAGCGCTTATGAATGGAGTGTGCTTGTGTGAGTTGTGCATGTGTGTGTGTCTCGGCAACAGTCCGTTCGTAGTGTTTGGAACACATGTTTATTTGAGTCAACATGGTAGGCCAGTCATGAGAATTCTCTTCTGTCAACATCTGAACTTGCTTAGACAGAAATAGCTTGTAGCTTTGTTTTCGCAAAGCAATAATGTAAAGGGCCGCCTACAACTTGTAATGGATGGCTGGGCGCTTCGATAACTAACTATAGTTATGTGTTTCGTGTTTAATGAATAGAGTTGAAATACGTGTTCAATTTAGCGCCGGCTATTAATATAAATAAGATAAAATAAAAGGTCGAAAATAAGTGTTTGTGTTAGACTGTTTTAGTTCTTGTTCGAACTTCTTGTTTTTTTTCAGTGTACTTCCTGTAAAAAAAAGTTGGTACGGCTTTGTATCTGCCTCGATAATGAAAGTGGCGTAAAACTGTGATAATTGTTAATAACAGTAACAATTATTATTATAGAATTAATTATGTAAAGTAATTCATCATCATCATCATCATCAACAGCCTATCTCAGTCCACTGCTGGACATAGGCCTCCCCCAAAGAGCGCCACTGCGCCCTGTCCTCAGCTTGCCGCATCCAGCTTCTGCCTGCAGTCTTTCGCAGATCATCATCCCAGTAAAGTAATTATGATTAAATAAATATAATAAAGTTTACAAAAGAAGAGGTAGACTTCATATGACAGATATAAAAGTAATGTTATAAATAATTTACTTAAAATTAACATTGACAATCATTGAAGTATTAAAAAAAAGACTATTTTAATTGTAGGTATATATAATTGTAGGTATATATAATTGTAGGTATATATAATTGTAGGTATATATAATTGTAGCTATATATAATTGATTATATATTAATTTCATGTTGGTTACGGTATTTTCGGTGTTTTTCTATACTTCTAACGTAACATAAGATATATGTAAAAAAACGCCAAATAATAATGGTTAGATATATAAATATAATTTCGACAATACCTAGAATTAAATTACAGAAGTATATTATTTACAACTGTTTTTAACAAATCGTGAGAATTGCTCATTTACAAAAAACTTTAATATGCCCGTTCAACTGTAATAACCCCGCCATCTGATAAGCAAGTGTCCCACAGATTCCACATGTGTTGAGCCTATATGAAATAAAGGACTTTACCGTGTTATGCCATTTGCGACCTTATACATATACACGTAAAGTTTAAAATTGTTTGCGTTCAAAATACAAGGTGATATGCGATACTTACTTTCCAGTTGGCAGAGCATAAAAACTTGCTTAGCACGCCACTTAATATAACGTTACATAGATTCAAAGAGCTTCGATTATTATACTATCATTTTATTACGAAATTCATTCATAAAAATATTTCATTTTATAAATCACTGATATATTTTTTTAATATTAAGTATAACATCACATCTGATCCATTATGGGGCAAGCTGAGTGCGTCGGGTGACCTAATCCACCTAAGTCTAGTTATTAGTTGTCATTATAATTAACTAAATTAATTTCATTTTTACAAAGTAGCACTTAATATTTTCGAGTTCCTATTCCAAAACACCAGTAAATATTTCTGCAATGTAACAATTTTCATTTCAACAAAATTAAAATAACATTATACTAATGTTAAGACACAAGTTCCTTTCTCAATAGTTTTATCAAGCAAATAATAAACATTTGGTAGCTAAAACAAATAATATTTATGTATGTTGTTTATAAATTTAAGTAATTCGCGTACATTGAAACGCTGTAACTTCAGCGCGGCTGGGTAAACACAGGGTGGTACATGCATTTCTGGCAACATCCTGTATATAGAGCAACATGGCGGAGGAAGTGGCCGTCGCAACATCGCGTCACCGGACACCGGCCGGTTGGAAAACAGAGTCGAGTGTCCGCTGCAACCTTTACGTTTAAGGCTTTATCTGGGCGACAATTTTGTATCCACCCTGTGGAAAACTTAATAATTAATATGGTCACGCCGAGAATGCGAATATTCAGTTTTTGATAGAAAATTTCATAAAAGAATTTGTTTTTGTTTGTTTTCATTTATTTTTTGTGTTAATGTTCTAATGAAAATTTATTTGGTAAGCTTCATTGATAAACTGATAATTTGAAGATAAACCGAAAATTGATAATGTGATCACTAGGTTGTTCCTTTTTGTTGTATTAAAAAACATAAGAAATAAATGGATTTTGATTTTTTTTCATCCGATATTTTTTATTTCCGTAAAACATTCGCAAACATTTTGCGTATGCGAATTCGAATATGCAAAATGCGAATGCGAATATTCGCGAATGAAATGCGAATGCGAATATTCGTTACATCTCTAAGTAAGGATAGCGGTATTCGGCACGCGTTGTGGATTGTAGTCACGTTGATAAAAAATTTCCGCCCGAAATTAAAATCTTTATCTTTTAATGTTACCTAATGTTTTTTCGTATGATACGTTATATCAATAATCTTTGATTATAATATAATCAATCAAATAATACGACATAAATGTACATATATACAGATAATACCTAACATATCGTTAGCGGTATTTCTAAATATGTCATTTTAAGTCTGATACCGTTATCGACAATCATTTATCGACTTTTCGTCCGCTATAAAAACTTACGTCTGTTTGTGTGCTTATTTATTGTCGTGTATAATATAAAATAACAAAACGTCACGCCTGTCTGTCACCGGTGGGTTGGCGGACTGTTCCGCCGTACTCTTACGCTTTACGGATGTTAATACGTCTTTCGGTATTTGGCGGTAATATATACATGGTGTTTGAAATTCTTTAACGGCAGGTCCATAGGTGACGAAATAGCTCTTGGCCTTGAAACGTTAGCGTATCGCAAACGATCGGTTGTATTAAGCAATGTTGGAAGCGGTCCATGTAGTGACAGTTAAAGGAAAATGTTGAAATGAAACTTTGTACTTAAAATAATATATAAATTATATTAAAATAATTATATTTTAAATTGATTTATATTAGACCTTCGATGAAGGATCTTTATTGAACCCTTTCTAAGGCCAATAGAATGGTTTCAGTGCAAGTTATTTTTGACTAATTAAATTTTGTTATCTTATAAAAAAACACTTTTTATTAAATAAAAATATACTTTTAAATATTTCAAATCGTAACTTGAAGAGTTAAAATAAGGACCCATTCATCACAAAATGCAGTTATCGCGCACGAGGTTCCGGGTTCGACTCTCGTCCACGCAGATACCGAGTAGTGGTTCCGTGTCTGAAAACGTGCCTGGTGTATCGCAATGGACTCCCCGCCTATTGTGGGAATGTACTACATTCCTCTGCCTACCGCTACAAGGATAACAGGCGTGATGTGAAGTTTATGTTGTGGATTGTTATTAACATCTTTATTATCGGAATAGGTCTTAGTTATTTACGCTTCATAGACGAGTCTAGCGACACGACGTGACTCACGTAGAGTCACGTATATGTTAGATAGCGCACAAGCAACCACTGTGCCCTGAACGTTACTGATAGCGACAACTTCATGCTCATTATTATAACATCACGCCTGTAATCCCCGAAGACGTAGGCAGAGGAATGCAAAACACTCACACGTTTCACCAGTTACGTTTACATCTCACTATAGAATAGGTGGTGAGCCTATAATATTCTTTTTATTTACCCAACTTTGTGCTTGATCAACAATTCCTTTAAAACGGGAATAATTA
The DNA here is from genome assembly GCA_018245835.1 of Mysoria sejanus stolli. Classification (NCBI taxonomy): domain Eukaryota; kingdom Metazoa; phylum Arthropoda; class Insecta; order Lepidoptera; family Hesperiidae; genus Mysarbia; species Mysarbia sejanus. The sequence goes on along the minus strand of DWEJ01000283.1, from coordinate 13,247 downwards.
CTGTTGAGCACCATGTTGTCCTCCGTTCAAGTCCCGGGTCGGGTGTTATATAAAATTTTTCTTGCCTAGATTTTGAAATGGAAATTTCAAGTATGGTTTCGGAATGGGCATTTATGTTCGATGCATGGCATTAAGTTCAACTCTATTTTATAATGGGACGTACACGTAACACGTAACGTAACACGTAACGTAACACGTATAACGTTGGAGTGTGCTGCACTCTACCTATTGTGTAGTAAAATAATAAATAAATTTAAGAATATCGGTGGAAATTTTCAGGGTCATTTCATCTTAAATCAGGCAAAGCCTGTGCACTGATAAACTATATAAGCTACATAAACATAATTAAATATATAAGTCATTTTTGTATCCAAATACAGAATGAATACTTGTGTTAAATACACAAATGTTTATCTCCAGTGGGTATCCAACGCAAGAGACAAGTTTCTAAGTTCACAAGTTACGTAGTTCTAAGATATAAAGTACAATTGATCAGATTTACACCAAATACAAATGAATGGAATGCAAATCACCGCTCATCGAAACGATCTCCATCAAAGTCAGACGCAAAAGGAACACAGCAAGTGTGTTGGAACAAACGGTAACATCGAGGGTGGTTCTTAAGATCAGCTACAAGCTACAAATTGTATGTAATTATCGCGCGCAACGCACCGTGGCGACGCTGATTCGCTCGCCACGAGCTCTGTACATTTCATTCATTTTGTATCGTTTGCTGACTGTACGCAATTCGATCTGTGCTTTCATTCAGTGAATATTTAACACTTATGTATGTGAGGTCTTAAGTGCATATGTATCGTGTATCTATGTATGAATTATTAATTGTGGTAAACGTAGTTAATCTAATGTAAGTAAGTACTGTTAAAAAATAATAATTTCATCCTAATCTCAACATGTAGGTACCTATCTACAATCATGAAATGTTTTTACTGAATATTGTTGAACCCTCTTAAATTAGTCTCAATTTCTAGAATATTCTCAGCTTAAACTCATTTCCGTGGATATTTCACGGTACGCTGAATTCGAGGCACTCATTATTGGTTATTGGGCTAGGAAAATGACTATCCTACCATCCGGACAGGAAGCAGGAGGAAGTGAGGACAATTTGACATGGATACCTACAGTTGATGCATTAGCTCGTTATAATCGAACAATTACAATGTATTCTACGAACTTATTGTTGTTCAAAAGGTTAATTGTCTTTAGTGCAATAGATGTTGCTTAAAAGCGATTAGTTAATTTGTACCCTTTTCGACCAAATAATATTATTGAATGATATTTGAATTCCGCTGATGAACCAGTTATGCTTTTATAATGAGATGTTTTAGGGCCATAGTTACATAGTTTCGCAAAAAGGTTACAAATTATTACGTTTGTCTATTTCTTCACGATATTAATGAATCAGTTATTATAATTTTACATGCGACTTTATACATATTCGTGCGGCCCGACTAGTTGCGGATCTAATCGAGGTTGAAGTAATTCCAAAAGTAGTCGGACCCATTAAAAATGATGATTTGAAATCAGTAAATAAATTAATCATCTAGATTCTAACAGGTTTTACAAAGGACAATTTAAAACCAAACACTGCTTAAACGGAGGTGATAAGATAGCTCCCTGTACAATGCATTCGTAGGTCACAGTTAGTACTAAAATTTACCTACAATAAGACTATCAGTCACGGCGCGATCATTTCAAACAAATCTCACTTAATGTGCATACATTTTCGCTCAAGGTCCACACTTGTATTCTTTTACAGATTTAAAAGATCCCCGGTGAATACAAACATGCGAGGTTTGAGTGTGTCTGCTATGTAAATAAATCTGTACATAAATGTGCACATGCGCTGTTCCCACGTCAAATATGCACATGAGACAAAAGGAACAATGGGCCCGTATGCTCGGCCCACCCTGGAGCGGTCACAAACCTACCATCGCCTGATAGGGTTCGTTGACCTCCACATCATAAAGAGTAATTAGATAATGAACGTACCTTACAGGGTTTTTTGGAAGGACCTCCTTGAAATGTACGATTAATTTTTAATCAGAAACGCTTTTAATGTTTCGCCGTCAGATACGGCTCTACTCATCATTGGGACTAAGATAACCAAGTTTCAGTCATAATTGAGTGTAATTTTTTCTATATATTATGTTATATCATTACACCAGACCCTTTACAAAGTTAGGAAATTCGCTGTCTATCTGTATTCATCAATCTCTTCATACATGCACCGATTTCGAAGTCTCATACTATGTTTGTACATAAAACGCATATTCAAATACCAAAACGTGCATATTTCAACTATTTATTGTAATAGAAAATAATGTAAACAATTACACTGCTGATTCGTCAAATCTCAGCTGTGCGCGTTCATTTGTGACTGCATGTGCGCATAAATATACACAGGTATTTGTGACCGCATTCACGTATAATTGATTCATCTAGCCGCATCGATCGCAATCTACGACATTCGGCGTCGGTGTGCTGAATTGTATTCAATTTAATGAATGTTAATTTATTCAAGACATTTTAAATACTCATACTTTTTTACATTTTACAATATTAGTCGTGTATTCAGTTCATATCTCAACATTGAATGAAAGTGCGAATAAGCAAGTAAAATATTTCGAAACAAAAAGTACAAATTGAATAATTCTTTCGCAATCTGACGACATAGTTAATTTGATTCATATAAAATCTGATGTGTTTCGAGATTATTTGTAGTTATTCATACAATATCTACTTCAGAAAAAACTTTAATACACACAACGTATATAATATGTAGTTGAGTATTCTATAATTATATCACGCCAATCCCATTACTTAGTAGGCAGAGGGCACCGAGAGCCAATAATCTATCCGACTTGATTTTTCACATATTTCTTAATAAGACGTACGTGGGTGAAGCGCATCGGTCTGTAAGAGTGGTCGTGCCGGCCGAGGCTCCTGCCTGTCTTGTACATACGAGCGGTAATGGTCTGAATGTTTGAATGTGTTATAGGACACGACTGATAGTATAGAGCGATTAGCGAATAGTTGAAGTGGAATAGGATAATACGGAGCATCCTCTTTGCCGAGCGCAGCGCCCCCCCACAACCCAGTTTACACAGCAGAGTACTAGACCACCTGTCACTCTATATATTACTATTAAACGTTTCGTCAGTATCTTTGTGTTATTATTATTCTCGTGATTGTATAACGCGCTAGACCAGCGTTAGTCTAAAGCCTTAACCTATTTCATTCTATCAGGACAGTCTGTGTCCAACAGTGGAATGATAAAATGGTTGATTATTTTTATTATCTTTAAGTAAAAGCTCAAAAAAAACCTTAAAAACGTATACTTAAAAACAAACGTGAAAACTAATGTCAGCGTGTAAACTAGTGTCAGCGTCAGTAAACAAATCACAGACACAATAAACAAGTCACGCACGTTTAGATGTGCAAAGCAGACAATATAAGATATATTTCTAACACGATTTGCGCCTAATTACGAATATTGGTTAAAAAAAACAAAATAATACTACGGTTAAATAGCTTTTGATGAAAGCTTCTGCAGTCTTCACAATTTTTCACTATATTGTATAATGGTAAAGATATATAATAAATTATTAGTTTTTCATTGTCTGAAAATAGATTAGGTACTAAAATTATGATTTCAATCTAATGTACATATATAGTGTTATTTCATTGCAGTACAATCGCTGTGTCGGCGAGCGCCCCCTACTGCCTACTGGATTCTTGAAATAACATCTGTAACTCCGTCTGTGATCACTACATCCTGACAACTGGAGTGCTTCCTCTCACATTAGTTTATAAGTGGTAGATTTACAAGGTGTGATGCTATGATTGGAGCTATCACTGACTTATTTCCCTTAAATCATTGAAAATTGTACAAAATCGCAATACCGTAGGTAACAAACTAGTAAAAATAGGATTAATCCATTGTTTAGTACATTATTCGAATTTAATCATTAATTTTGTTAGTTTAGTTTTTAGAATAGTTTGTTTACCTAGCTTAGTTTTTAGTATACTAATTTATTTATTTAGGTTACTAAAGTGTTTAGTTTTTCATACAAATATTAATCAAGTACAATCAAAATCTATAGCAGCGCATGTTTAAAAATACATTGAATGACAGTCGATATAAATATAAGCAATGAGATTTCATTTGTAAATTATATCCCGGTTCATTCATTATTGATCAAAATAACTCTCAAAAAAAACTCAAAAAACCTCTCAAAATAACGGCTACAGGAAGGTGTGAGTACTTAAATAATTCTTTTGGTGTTTAAAGTATGTATTGTTAATCACAACTTATTAAATGGCTATATGGTGAATTTTATTCTGAGAAACTTAACTTCATAAGCGATCTTTCCTGCGACATGCCATTAGAGGATTTAAAACGCTGAAGATATGCAGTTTTGGCGCGAAACACGCTGGTTTTACATATAGTTTATTGCACATGTGATATTTGTTATAGGAAAAGCGGTACTCTATGAAGATATACACAGGTATAATTCGTACATCGAGGGTCATTGAAAAATAACTTTAATTTGATATTCAACAAAGGACTTCCTGACAATAATGCCTGACTCAATTAACGATCTTTATTACGCATGGACCACATGTACGCTGATCTATTGACTCATGCAACTTATAAAATCCATTCACCATTTTTAACAAAAATTGTTTAATAGATTATAGCGTAATTATGTTTAGCAACTTTTTATCTACAATTCCAATGAATCTATTTATACTTACTTTTTTATACTAGATGGCGCTGTACCACATAAGTTTAAACATATTAATTTTCAATTTTCTAGATATTTTTTTTACATAGTCATATTATTTTATATCAGTTGTTTTAAATAATTCGTAATAAAGTTTGATTTTTCAATGGATTGTAAGAAAATGCTATTTAATAGGACTTACCGAGTGATGCCTCAGGATCAGAAAGATCAGAGAGCGAAGGCACCTTCTGCATCGCTCTGGGCTCTTCGGGCTCCAGAGGCTCGCTCTTGATGCCCTCCGTGACGCCGCCGCCCTCATCGCACTGGAAACGTTCCGAATTTTAAAGTATGTTGCCGAAAAGTATTATCATCGAATTATATTGAAATAATTTATAGTTCTAGCGTATTAGCTGATTTGTGAAAATTATTAAAAAGTTTTAAAAAATACCTAATTTACTATACACAAATGTATGTATGTATTTTTTTTTACTCTTCTTATTTTATGCTTTTCCACGTATATGTTACTGATGAAATGTTGTAAGATACAATGGGTTTATTGGACTGGCTTGGAATGGCAATATTTTTATAAATACTCATGTCATTCTTACCCGGGCTCAACAATGCTTATGGGAATTGACTCATGGGTGGACAGGAACTATTTTTTTTGCACAGTCGCGTGTGCTCAGCGTACTCAACGCGAAATCTCATCGGTCTGATCGTATGAAGTCAATATTCTATTCACAAAACGAACCATGCTTCCGTCGCGAGCATTACAAGGGAGCTTCGAGAATACAATTATCTGCCACGGAACGGGTAGGTATTTATGTTTAAATCGATTTGCTCTAGAAAATAGTGAATTGACGTTCAAATTTGTTAGTTTTTTTCCTTTTTTTCATTGTGACAGATTAGCGGATGAGCAGGCGAGATTCGCGAGCCGCCATTACCGTTCACTTTGAATTTAGAACAAGATACGTTAGGTATATATTTCACTTATATAATAACATTATTACACCTCCGGCTACCTTGTCAGGGATTACAGGCGTGATGTTACATTTACTTACATTATGTGAAAATTTAACAAAGTTTTTTTTAATTGAGCATTTGTAATTTACATGAAAACAATTACAATTCAAATTATACACAGAATCGATATTGAATAATATATTTTAATAGGCTCACCACATATTCTATATAGGGACTTAAACATGAATGGTGATACGTGGCAGTGTACCACACTCCTCTGTCTACCTTTTCGGGGATTGCGGGCGTGATGTTACATGTCTACATAAAAAAACATCTACGAACACGAATAGATCACATGTCTCAATTGATTTAATCATAATCTCTATTTGATTGAATCAAAAGTCGAAAGTCAAGTGGGCTGTTACAACGACGACCTATCGGCCCTTTTCCTGTCAGTTAGTTGTGTATACAAATGTCACAGATAGACAATAAAAATGACAAAACTAAATCAATGCTCCCCTTTCGACTCAATGGAGACAATAATGTCAGCCATCTCGGCCTCTGACACCTCATTATTGTATTTATTAACAAAATTCGTCCATGAATACATTTTTTTGTCATGTTTATATGTCATCACGCCTGGTACTATACGTGGAAGGCAGGGAGTGGCAAATGATGGACACTAACTAACACTAAATTTGTAGGGTTCTACATTTATGGTCCAAACTCCATCAGCCAATGTGTTACTTATTTCGTGGTTGAGATACTGACTAATAGTTAAGGTCTCTCGCCACCTGCGTCCATCAACATTAACTTGTTTCATTATTTTTTATGTGTTTGTATCATACACACGTACATTGTAATCTTATCGTGTTTATGAAATTTTAAAACGTGTTACGTTTTGAAATATCGTGGGAGTGTGCCACCCTCTGCCTCCCTCATCGGGGATTCCACGCGTTATGTTAAGTTTAAAACTTCAGTAATATATTACTATTAAATATATTTTTTACGCTTACTAAAGCAATTATATCCAACCTTTTTGGTCTACAAAAGAAATTTTACTGTACTCCCTGCCTACCGCGAACGGGACCTTACAGGGCGATATAATATAGTGATTACGTATGCACTAGACGGAAATAGCTGAAAGCGACACCACATTCATACGGAATTAGTAGCATTTCTGGTAATCGCCGATCAATTCTCAAATATAGGGGGATATATTTACACGGTACAAAGCGAAGGGCGACCTGACCCTTCAGGATCAGGGCGCGTGATTACCTATAGGGAGGAGACCTTTGTCACTTAAATAAGTCAACCGATGATTGATATACTGTTCTCTTGATTCAACTCCAAAGGTAATTATTTCAATGTAAGCGTGTAAGTATTGACAGATGGCGGAAAGATTTCGTATTTTGTTTTTAACTGTGAGTATAATATTATTATTACGCATAAGTATCATAATAAATTTCTTTAATACATCCATATGTAATAACAGTACAGACATGGCTTCAAGAGATTTCATACTATCTATGATTATTCGTGTTATTTTAATTGTAATCACTATTTATAGCTGTGTAACATTTGAACACATTAAATAATCTCTTCTTTTTTTTAACTTCACTCCTGTAATCCCAGAAGAGGTAGGCAGAGGAATGCAGAACACTCCCACCTTTCACCAGTTACGTTTACGTCTAACTATGGAATAGGTGGTGAGCCTATTGCCATACACCGGGCATATAATCAGACTCCGAACCACTACTAGAACTTTAATTTAATTTAGATTTTCTAGAAATTTTTCAGAAAATTTTCTAGAAATTTTCTAAATCGGAAAATTTCTAAATTAGAAAAATTCTTTTGTAATGTTCGACCCGGGAATCGAACCCAGGACCTCCCGATCGGCAGTCGCACTTGCAACCAACACAAACAACGAAGCAGTAAATAATAGTAATAATAGAGTAATTCTAGAGTTAATTCTTCTTTTATTTCCTTCTCTTTCTTCTTTGTCTGAGTAAGATTGAAAATAAAGGCTGCAAAATTATACTTAGCTAATACTGCGAACTATTGTATGGAACATCTTCTTCGGTATGACGAGTCTTCTCAGGTATGACTGATAGGGTGACGATGAAAGGATTAATAACTCTCAATTAATAGGAAATTACTTAATGCGTGGTATCTTTATAAGTGTCTAGACTAGACCTTACAAAACTATATCGACGTAGTTAAGTAAAATTTTAAAAATATTTTTTGGAGTTTTCTATTCCAAGTCGATTCCTATCTACCCAAACGAAATTGGATGTCTGGTGATTGTTATCGTAACTTAAACAATGGATGCTTTTTGGATACATTTTTGAATTTTAGAATTTTCCTTTCTCGTTAGGGAGCGGTATTGTTCCGGATTGAAAAGTCTAGATTTGTAAATGTTTTTTACCGTTTTTTCTTTTCTTGGTTTTTCTTCCCTCGGGAAATGAATTTGCGACCTTCTAGGCCACAATAATACCCAAATATATTTGAAATTTTAAATTGAAATATTTGACAATCGGAACATTCAAGATTAAAACCCTCTGTACCATAAAAACTTGAAAATTTGTTGCTAGCGGTAACTAAAGCCTACGAGTCGGACGCTGTTTAATTTGATAAATCGTCTATTATAGATGTTCACCTGCCCTTATAACTCTAAACAGATTTTCAACAAACATTTTTCATGCCGATAAAGAGGATAAGCAGCCGCCGGAACCCCTTAAATTATTTACGGGAATAAAATTAGATTTAATCTTACGACATTAATTACGAGAATTACAAACGAAAATAATAATTTATCCGAGAATGTCTTCATAGCGTAATTACACGCGACAACGGGTCCCTTGTAATTTGTTCCGAGCAAGTAATTTTATTTAGAATTATATTAAAACGTTGTTGTTATAAATAATATTAACCTGCCTCGTGTTTAATGTGCGTGCTTTTCCCGCGACATGTTGGTGACGCGCTTCATTATTCGCGCCATTGTAACAGGGCTGTCAGTTACAACGCCGGGGTGAGCTACAGACAAAGGGTAGCACTCGTAGCGCTGACGCAGTTACAGATTTCTGGCGTTCGAAAGCGCTCGAAGTCTGACGCAAGTGGTCGTAGCGCTGATGCGGCTATAAATAGCAGGCGATCTAAAGGCGTTCGTAGTCTGACGCAAAAGTTCGTAACGCTGACTGGGATACAAGCCGCTAGCTATCTTAAAGCATTTGTAGCGCGACGACGATGCATATTGCAAACGACCTTTAAACTTAACCCGTGGATGGCCAGTTTTTGAAATGTTGAAATGTTCACAAGTCTTCTCGTTCTTAGTGTGATATGAAACAATTAGCAACCATTGTTTAACAGTAAGCGTATAATTGAGAAATTTTAAAAGCGATATAAACTTTTCTACAACTGAATATGTCAATTTAATTTTTTTTTTGTAATTCGAACCGAGAAAATAGACCTACTGGCAATGCAAAGGTAAATGAGTCGTGCAATCGCAGATTAACAATTTGCTAGAAACCACGATTTGAATAGTTATAATTCCATAACACAGTCCCCGGTAAAGAAGGGCGGACTGAAATGTGGTTTCATGGGGAAGGTAGGTGAATTAGTGGAGTCCTGAAGGATTAAAGTTGAGCCATAATTAAAACCCGGTAGGATTGTGGTAGAGTAGCGGCCTACCTTTATTAATATTTAAGGCTCAATTCAATTTAAATGCGACTAGAACTATTCTTGGAAAAGTTTTTTACAATTATATAGCAATAGATTGATGGCATACTGGCTATCTAGACAACGCAGAAGTTGAATGCAGCCAAAGAAAATATTAAACAAAATAAATTTCTTGTGGTACTAAGAACAGTTTGTAAGAAGCTCAATTTGGACACAATAGATGATAGCATGATAATACAACCGTTTAAACTTCGTCACCCGGCCGCCATGACTGACGTACATCGTACTGTATTTTATATTTGTGTTATAATTTCCATTGTAATTACATTTGCATTTGGTCCGAATTCTTAGCTAATAACATAACAAATGTAATAATATTTAACATAATATTTAATGTTGGGAATGCTTTCGACGTAATATACACATTGGTGTGCAGTAAATCTGTATACATTTTTTAACAACTGTTTTGTACGTGCGTAATGTGCCTTTTGTTGACGTATTTAGTTTAGGCAAAGTGACATGTTTGTTTCAATTGAGTATCAATTTCAACATATCAACGTGCCTCGAATAGCTATGATGTGACTATCAGGGGTCAGTCATGCAGAGATTACAGAAGAGACTTTAACTTTAGCGTGAGATATAAGGTACCTACGAGCGATAATATTTTACAAATTCCGAATTACCTCAATGTAATAAAAATATCTGGAGAAAATATCAAATATACATGGGAGAACTAGCAAATGGTCTTTAATGGTCAAAAAATCTTTACAAGTTTTTGTCCAAGTAACCGCTGGCAAAATTTCTATAACATTTGTTAAGTTTATAACTTTTCTTCAGCCCCTATTTAGATATAAGAACTCTTTTCTGACAGGCACTTTATTTGTACACATTTAATAAAAAATATATCTGACATATTCACGAATTCCCATATTAAATCCATATTCTAGCTAAAACGACTGTATTTAATTTTATTCCTTTTTTATACTCAACAAAATATTGCCTTTTTGTCGTGTTGGTTGCAACCGCGGCGGCCAATATTCTGGTCTTGGATTTAAACCCCGGGTCAGACACTATCGAATTTTCTAAATTACATTTTCTAACAGTGGCTCAGAATCTGGAATTGGACTCGATATATTGCAATAGGCTGACAACCTATTCCGTAGTGGACGTAAATAAAACAGGCGAAACATGGGTGTGTATTATATTCTTCTGCCTACGTTTTGAGGATTACAAGCGTGATATTATGCAGAAAATCATAAGTGAGCCAAACATAAATGGTTCTTTAGAGAACATCAATTTAAAGCATTAAATGTACCGAAGGATCTACGAAATCCACTAACATCTATTTACAATCCGTTAATGTAATTGCTATATGTTTTGTAGCTTTGTGTAGACAGTACATTGTCGATAAAGCGCTAGATACAAGGGGAGCTAGGGGTGACAGGGTACGTTCGCTTCTAAAGGTACATTAATATCTTATCTCTAGTACATTTATTGTACCATTAGTCGACGTACAATGTCGAGATACAAATTTGAACAATCCGTATGATAGCAATGCTATTTTATTTGTCATAGATAAATGTTCATGAATCCAACCCGATACGGCCAGTAACCCATGTTCTTGTTGGAGAGTAAAATATTAATTTAGTAGAGAGATTATTAGAATTCTGGCAAAGGACGCAGATTACTTAGGGCACCTACGTTTTTAAATTAACCAGAAGTGTGACAAGAGTTAAAAGATAGAATGAGAATAATGCAGGGTGCCGCGTCAATGGCTAACGAGTGTGCTATATTAATCCCAGTTATCTTTGTTCTGTGGTTGCTGTTTAAATGACCAGCCTCTTGCTCCAGGGTTAGCAATCCCGCTTGCTAAGCTGCGGGCTTTTACTCCCACGCAGAACAAATATATGTTTAATTTGTTTGTTTTAAGGATCGCCGAAGGAAAGTATACAATACATTTATGAACATTTAACAATTGGATAGAATCAGATGCCTTTGCAATTACAGGCAACCACACGACTTAACGTAGATGTTTTCAAGTTAAACTTAGAAATAATTTACGAAAGCGATTGTATTTATAGTATAAATATCGGCATAGAGAAAGGCAGAGGAGTGTAATACACTCGCACATTTCACCATTTACGTTTACGTCCCAGTAGTAAATACGTGGTGTGTCTACTGCCATTCACCGATCATAGCAGATTACCGATCATAGTTTAATTCACTGCTCAAAAGTATGGAGATTATAAAATGTTACCGGTGTGATAAATAGAGTAGGTTCATGATATATACCTATAGTATGTAATGAGTCGAGTTTATAAAAAAATGATTAGCGTTCTATGCATGATTTATATATTTATGAATCACAGACTCCGCCTAATTTGATATTAAAAGTCATCAGACACTATTCTGGTCGTAAGACATTATTCTGGTCATTTAATATTCTTTTATTTGCGTTTTCAATAAGCACTCGTATTTCACAAATGAAGTAATAAAAACAAAACGATGTCATAGTTATCGAATATGCCCACCGTTGGACATAGCCTTCTTCCGATGAGATGAACGGCCTCCGGCATCGCCTGTCTTCCTGCTCGTATTTAGCCGTGGTTAGACGGGTCACACCGTACCGCGATCTACTAATGCCGGAATTAGTCGCCTCTTACGATAACCTGTATACAGGCATTGCGCAGGAGGATGTATTCTTTCTCCGTCCTATCTGGTTAACTACTCGTATTTCCCCATTAATTAATAGATTCGGCACTTGTTACCATTGGACCTATAATCGAATTGGTTAAAAGTGGAAGTACTATATCCCTCTGCCTACATTTTTAGAGATTTAGAGGCGTGATATTATGTTAATTAATATCGCAGATGATATTTTTTAGATCAGAAGGCGTGGGACAAGGCATTGTGCCTCTTACAGAAGGCCTCGCAGGGGCGTCGCACCAGGAGGGCACCGGTGTATTCTGCTGGAGATCCCGGACTCTTTGTATAATTAGCGTTGAGGAAAAGTTTTATTGCGGTAAAAGTCCCACATAACCGTGTACCTCTCCCAGGGCACTGGGTATCTTTTGAAAGACATCCCCTAAACAGAAAAAAAGATAATTTCTTTAGAATTTAAATTCCTTAAGATTATTTCTTTAAAATATAAATTCTCTTAGATTATATTTCTTTAGAATGTAAAATAGGTCGGTTAAGGATATTTTGCTTGCAATAAAATAATTTAAGACACTGAATTCCTTTAGCACTTTTAACATTCTCTCTAAGCTAAGTCAAGAACGAAAATACGGGTTAATTATTTTAAGATATTCTGCCTTAGCAAAGACTCCATTACAATATATTTCTAGTTAATTGAATATAAGAGTTTCTTATTATAAAAGTCGCTTTTATTTTCAACTTATAAAGGTTTTCTTATTTATTCAACTTTATCCAGGGGTCTTAATACTTTTGTAAACGCCGAGCCCATTGTTCCTTAGATTTAATACTTTTATACATTGCATTTGAATACAACATTTAACTATATTCACAGCCTTATTTTTCATGTTGTTTGCAAGCACGACTGCCGATCGGGCGGTCTTGGGTTTGTCTGAGATTGTTTAGTAGTGGTTCGAAGTTACAGTTGGTTTCCACTAGATCACCACAGACAAAGAAATACCAATGTGTCAAAATAACGAATCAAAACAGATAAATATAATTAGGATAATATAATTGTTATAGCATGTCTCATTGAAAATGGCATCCTTCTTGCTGGTGTCAATTAGTTACTTCTCGCTGTTACGTATATTTAAATTTCAATAAGCGCTAAGCTGCATGACTTCGCGATGTCCGCATACGTGCATATGTTACGTAAGTAGAGTA
>DWEJ01000282.1:0-18289 GCA_018245835.1 Mysoria sejanus stolli | reverse complement strand
GAAAACAAGCATAATGTATTTTGCACACACTTTATAAACAGGGGGGGGGGGGATTCGCCTATAAAGCAGATTTAAATATAATTTTTATTACAGTAAATCTTTAAGCTTTATACTAAAGCCTTACCAACCTATCTGTCACATGTTCGTAAGCCGCTTTCTCAAAGCCGGCAACTAGATTTGAGAATTGTTGTAATAATAATAGATGAGACCGACTGCCTAACGCGTCTTTCGAAGAAATGAAACGCTCGCGAACATTTGCCAGTAGCGCCTAGCCATCCAAGAGCCGACCGCATTCGTCATTGCTCAATTTTAAACGCCTGTCTCCTGCCACCGCAGCGGCACTTCGAACGCTTAATTTGATTCATTATCTTTTATGTTTTATACCATCTTACTGCTTCCGGTGGATTATAACAGTGAATAATTCATAATCGTCATCAGCCTATTGCAGTCCATTGTTGCGCATAGGTATCCTTTGAAGGGTTATACCCATAATTCCCAGGCTGGGCATGCAAGTTGAGAATCGCAGAACACTTCTTCTCCAATCACCACTGGCGCCCATAAGCCGCCAGGGCATTATGCTACATTTTATAAATTTAAGATTAGCATATTTATATTTATAAGATACCTCATATTGTGTACAGTTGAAGCAATGCCAGCAACAACTCTCCCCTTCCACGTACTGCTTGGCTTGTCCCAGCTCGCACTCCGCGCTGCAGACCGACTCTGGGGGCCTGCGCTCACCCCATTTGAACTGGATGGCTGTTGGGAATGGCATTGTTTCATGTATTTACATAGAGGAATATAAAATTGAGATGGAGAAGGGATGAAGGAACTGCCAAAAATTTATCTTCGATGTAATATCCACAAACTCACAATTGGCGAAGCTTTATCACCGTGATATATGATGCATATATGAAATTACGTAACACGTATAATATATAAGGATTTTAAAATTAAAAATTGTATTCATCTTTCCTATTTTTAATTTTAATATTATAAACGAGAAAGTTTGTGAGTATGGATGTTTGTTACTCTTTCACGAAAAAACTACTGAATGGATTTTAATGAAACTTTAGAATAATATAGCTTATACATCAGAATAACACATAGGCTACAATTTATAAAGATATTCTGTGAATTGTCAAAAATATCAAGTACACGTAAGCAGGATATGCTGAGCTGGCATCCGCGTTGCGCCCCTCGGCTCTCACCCCTAGTTCGCCTGCTCATCTTTTTTGTCTAGCTATGTAATGATTTTCTTTTCTCTGTGGAGCAACATATAAGCTAGTTTTCATACTAGAATTCCCACGAGATCAGTATTTACGCAGGAAAAACTTTGTGACACACTGATTTCCACGCAGGCAAAGCCGCGAGCACATCTAGTATAAAAATAAAGAAATCATGTCATATATATATTTTACATTCGTATTCTGGTTCTTGTTTTTCATTAGCAGGCCAAGTCCTAACAGACTAATATAAAAAAAGTTGTATCAATTCATAAGATTCTTATTTAGCTTAGCATTAGCCTTTTGCAGAGAAAATAAATATGACGTCGTGGTTTTCGTTAACGAAACCTTGGAGAAACCACTTTCCCACGTACCAAGTTCCTACACTTCAATACTTAGTATCTGATAACCCAGATGCCCATTAATTGCGTAGATTTTAAAACAAGGGAGACGTCAGCGATCTGTCTAATTATGCAAAATCTTTGTTAAAGTATTTCGGCCGTTGACCATAATCCATTCCTAATGTTAAGTTTAGGTTGCAGGTCTTCGGATCCTAACCACAGACCTCTACGCCAAAAGATATTGATTTCAAAAAGCATTGGAACGATAAGTGAAGTGAACATCGCGTTAAAAATACAAGGAACCACATGTACCTACTTAAAGCCGGAGTCAAGTGTCAATGAGAAACGTTTTACGTAAAATCGTCGGTTGCCCATCCTTGCGGTGACTTCCTAGCTATAGCCTTACAAACCGCAGAGAACCTTACGCATGACAATAACATTGTTATGTATAGTTAATGTCCGATTGTTTTATAACCTGTTATAATACAACAAGTGTTTATGAGTTGTGTATGGGCACTTTATATAAAAAAGTTATTAAGAGATATCTCTTTATAGTCAATTAAAAAGTTATTATCATTGTCTATGGTCACGTAGTATAAATTTTATATAATCCATTACTTATCATTGTTAACATGAATTTCCTATCGTAAAATGTGAATGTGAATTTCTTACATATATTTAATAAAAGTAATGACTATGGGTACAGTTTATTCTATTTCTTAACATGTAAAGAACAATGACTTTTAAAATATTGACACATAAGGTTGGAATTCAAGGTTGACTGCGTCCGTGGGCAATATGATTTGCTATTTTTCACGTGCACGTAAATTTGAAATCTAATGTAGTTAGAAATAAAGTTTATTATACGGTATCAAATGATATGAAAACATCGTTCGTGGAATTGCACTTTCTATTGCGCGGTATTTTCTTTTTTTTCAGTCCATAATAAATTTTTATCTGTGTTATTTATGGATTATTACAATTGTGTAAAATTTTTATTTTGCTGCATTTATTTAATTTTGCTGCATATCACCAATAGCCTATAGATAGGTAATAGCTTT
Organism: Mysoria sejanus stolli; assembly: GCA_018245835.1. Taxonomy (NCBI): domain Eukaryota; kingdom Metazoa; phylum Arthropoda; class Insecta; order Lepidoptera; family Hesperiidae; genus Mysarbia; species Mysarbia sejanus. The sequence goes on along the minus strand of DWEJ01000282.1, from coordinate 15,661 downwards.
TTCATTGAGATAAACTTGTTTCCTATGATAATGGTTGTTTCATGCTAAATTTTATAAGTTGTTTAACACAAAGTTTTTTAATTTTATGCTCAATAATTATTCATCCCTCTTTGGTCTTGAACAAATAATGGAGTGCGGTATTATTTATTCATAATGGACCCGTATAAACTTAAACAATAAAATTAAAACTATTAGCCATACAAGACAAATTAAGATCTCCTTAATTAACAGGCCACTATTAAAAACTCAAGGACGTATGCACAGTTGCATACTGGTGGTTTACTTACATTAAAAGCAAAAAAACCGATTTTCATTATGGATATTACTGTTACATTCTTAACTTAGTAAATTATTTTATACTACTGCTTACACCAGCAAATCGTATTCGAAACTTATAATTACTAATGAACCAATCGGATATTCGATTAGAGGTATACGACCCAAGCAACGGTTCAATAACAATATGGCTGCCAAACTAATTTTGGCGGGAAAGCATAAACAAAACTATACCAATATATATTTTAGATAACTAAGCACAAATTAAAGTTTATGAGATATTAACCTAAAGATTTTAGGTAAATATTTTAAAATATATTTTATGGTTCACAGAACACATTTTAATTTTTACATTAAACTTTTATACTAGTTTCGTGTGAACATCGAGCGCGGGTCATCGCACCACACAGATATTGTATCTGTCTTGAACAAAGAAGTATTGTGTACCACATGTTCCAATATGAATGAGAAAGCACTTCCGGGATTGTTTATTTATTCGAATGCCGCGAGACTAATACATTCGTATATTGCCTAGCTCGATAAAAAATTATGGCCTTTGAGTGATTTAAATGAAGTTCAGTAACGTACTTGATTAATTATCATGGCTTTTGTAATACTTTTTTCTGTAATATGACCAAACAACGGCAGAATCTGTATGTATAAGAGTACATTGGTTTCAATTGAAGAGTGTGAGATTTTTTTTGTGATTTTTAATAGGAACACACATAAACTTAACATATAAACTATAACTTAACACACAAACTTAAAAAATGGATAATTATAGAATTTAATTTGTACTACATTATATTAAATCACATTATACATTTAGACACTATTAAATCACATTATACATTGAGACACTTATTTGAATAGGATGTACCAAATTTTACGGCCGAATAAAGTCACAATTACCAGACATGATCTTATATTTAATAACCTCAATTAATTACCTAGTGGTTAAATAGGTTAAATATGATTTGGCAGTCTCCCAAACGTCTAAGTTCGAGGTCAACACTAATTTTAACTCCTCCTTCCCCTCCTCTAAATCCCAAAAGGAAATATTTTTGCATTCTGAATGGCTTACAAGATGACATTTTTATGCCGGATATCTTTACTGCAATTATAGAACGAACTTATTATATGTACATTGACTCCAGTCTCCATTCCAGTCAGAATAAATAAATTTATTATTATTATTGATTCAATTTTCAGTGCAATTGATGTTTCTAAAACAATACTTTTAATATTAAGTTATTATTAAAGAAGCAGAGAATAAAGTTTCGTCAAAACAACATCGAAATGTTATTTTTAGATGAAAGTAATGATATAAGTTACTATTCGATACCCATAACACCAAGACTGCCATTATCAAAACGCTTGGTTCGATGTATTAAGTATAACAAGACGAGATGCAAAATATTAACTTGCATATTAAATGTTCAAAGACAATTAAGAACACTTGAAACTCAATTGGTTTTAAATATGATGAATACATCACTGGCACAAGACAACAGTGCGCACTGTGAGAATAATCCATATAAAAAAAATAAAACGAAAATGACATTGTACGTACATATGACTCAGTGCGGCCATATTGGTTTTGTCTAAACATGGCGGGCGCGGCGCGTGCTTCAAATAGTATGGTAAAAATAACCGAACCCCAGTTCAATACACCAGTAATCCCCTTAAACTTAGACATTGGACGATTAGTAAGTCAATTTCGTTGTTTTAGTGCTTCATCTACAAGTTTATGCGCGAAAGGCGAAGCCCCACTGAATTTGCGGAGTTCTCATCATAAACTTTAGTACTGTTAAAAGGAGTGTTGTAACGAGACGAAAAATCATTAAAATATAATTAAGATTAAAAATATTGTCATGTAGGAAAAATTGAACATATTTGTGTTGGACCAGAAACTTGGGACTGTATAAACCGAACGAAATAAGGAATACCATCTTATTTTAATATTTGGAAAACCTTGAGTTAATTTAATTGGCAACTGGACAGTACAGGAAATAGCCCCACGTGTATTAGTTTAGGATCTATTACTATTACTTAAGGAACTGGCCCCTCCCGATCACCATAAGTAAAATCATCATATATCATTAGCCAAAGTCAATATCTGGACATAGGCCACGGGCCGCCCTGAAGAGCTGTCGGCATGCACGCGGGGCATCATAGAGCACGGCTCCTCGGAAGACCTACGCTTCTTTTCAGCGACCAGGGCAAGTAGCGTTGTCAGTGCTGCGCCATCGACCAGTCAGCGCCGTGTTTAATACCCTCTTGCAACACCTCAATATCCCAGTATGAGATCGGAAGATATAAACTGTTGGATACGGGTCTATTCTCAAAATGAAAAGCGAGTTATTGACTGTCTCGTTGGTCGTGTTGGTTGCACGTGCGACTGCCGATCGGGAGGGCCTGGACTCAATTCCCGGGTCGGGCACAAAATTTTTCTAGTTTCGATTTTCCAGTAGTGGCTCGGAGTCTGGACATGGGCCCGATGTATGTCAATAGGCTCACCACCTATTCCATAGCGAGACGTAAACGTAGCAGTGTTCTACATTGCTCTGCCTACGTCTTTGGGGATTACAGGCGTGATGTTACATAAAAGCGTCAAAGTCCTAGTCTACCATGGTGATCAGGATAGGGTTAAGAGGCTTCACACGCATGAAGAATGTAAAAACTTTATTTGTATTTCAGATTAAATATGCCTGGTAATAAATGCTATTGATAAACTTGCTTAGCGAGTTTCTCGGATCGCGATCCGATCCGGTAATAAATTAACAGATAATTTTTGGATTTACAAGTTACACATATAGACCCCCACAAAACGACCGTGTTTATATGGAACAATAAAATTTATTTATCACAAGTCCTCATTTCTAAGCGAGTCTCGACAAAATGACCAAGATTTTACGATCAAAACTCATAGATGTTTCCAGAAAAGTTTTACTAATGACGCTCATATAACCTGTCTTTTACATCCCATTGCGGGACACAGATCTCTTCTTGCTTTGCTGAGGTTAACACACAAAAGCAATAACCAGCAAGCTGGCAACAAACATTGTTAATACATAAAGTGGCCTATTGGATCAGATACCGGGCAGTGAACCGAAGTTTATAGATTCGATTTTGACTCAAATAAATATTTGAGTAAAAACCACTAGTATTTGTATTTATTTAGTGAATTGGTACCAAATTTTTGACATGAGAATCAATGAACATTGAAAAGTAATATAATTTAATAAAGTAATTTAATAGCTGCCTGGTCACCATAGAGCTGGCTCTACCCATTTAACATACAATTATAATATAATATATGTACATGCAGACTCCTTAGAGAAACCCAATCGCTCGCTCCATATCCTCAACAATCTGTCAGCATAGATTATATGATCGTGGCTGCAGCGCGACCAGCTGACCCTGTTTCCACTGCAGTAAGGTCGCCTGGTGCACTCCGGGGACAGGTTTCGTGCAGTGACGCAACCAAGCACTTTCCTATCCTTATATGTACATGCGGTACAATTTTAGCCTTATAAACACCTCAGACAATCGCGTGTCATATTTCTGTAGTATTTTTTTGTTCGTAATATTTCGCGCCAACGATTGCGGTGGCACCGGAAGTCCGCGCCAACTGTCATTGTTTGGAGAACTGTATGAAGAGGAAGTTACATCGAATATATTGGTTTAGTGTTCGAGGAATAATCAACAAAATATCTTTGGATATCTCCACACTCGGTGCATAGATACTAGACAAGGAAGAGCCCGTGATGTTGTAACCAAAACGCCGATATTTCACTTCAGGTATACCCTGTATGTACTCGCCTTGTATATAGTCTTGAGAATGACGTCTGGTCTGTAAAGCCTCGGATGTTTCCCAATCGATTATCTTTACGTACCCCTTGTCGGACCTGGGATGGCGATATGTGTTTAATTACCTAACATCACGCCTATAATCCCCGAAGAGGTACGAAGATGTCTGCCAATAGACTCTCAGCACAAGCACACACAGCCAGTAGGGTTAAATGTTATACAATTGACAACGCCCATAGGTAGATATTTAATAAATAAAACACCCACAGATGTTAAATTAAAAATTAAATAGATAAAACACATTGGTGAATGGAGGGAGTGTACTACAATCCTCTGTCTACCTCTTCGAGGATTACAGGCGTGATGCAAAGTCATAAATAAAACACAAAACCATACGCAACCATGTTTAACAGCACATTTATATGTAATGACATGTAAGATATGTTGATACATGGAAAACACAGTTTATTAGAGGTTGGTTCAAAAATAATTACTTAATTACAAAGTCATTTTACGCAATAACATCGCGGACGCTGATTATTTTCGTGCTTAGTTAATTTTTAACGTAATGCCTATTTTAGCATAATTATTGGCATGAAGGAAACATTCGCATGAAATGTTTTTTTTTGTTTATGACTCGTTTATGACTAGTGGACACAAACAGGTTGAAGATGATGATAGTAAGACGTGATATATGTAACCATTTATGTATGTATGATATATTGGCACTACAAGAGTAAATTAAAAAGATGCGAACATTTATTTGGAAAACTCATTTAATTTATCCTGTTATGAAAACAATTTTCCTGTTTTGATGTAACTTTGCACAGGTTGCCTATAGTTGTGTCAAACGTGACACATGCAGTGACCGCGTAATGGATGAGAAATAAATCTACCAATCAGGGGGTTCCAAATTCAAATTATTGTGCCCGCTTTTTTTACAAAATTGAAGGCGATTTCCGTTGAAGGGAAACATCGTGAGGAAACCCGAACACCTCGTGGCCTCGTGGCCAGCGTGGTCGAACCTTACCTTAACCTTTCTCATTCCTATAGGCGACAACTGGCCTACAGTGGAACGCTAGAGCTGATATAATGGTGACAATTAACACAATACTGTAAAATTTATTACCAATTTCCCATCGTAAAAAGCAGTGTTGCAATTATAATCTTCATTTTACCGTAATTTTAGGATTATACTGTTGCATGTAACATTAAAAAATGACATTTTAAATTTTTTACTTGAATTAATAAAACACCCGTGCGTGCGTATAAATTAAAATACATGAAACTGGTTACACAATGCACGATGACCATATTATTTGACTGGCCCGTTGTATCATTGGTTAGTAAAGCAATGAGCAATGGTATTGGTTTCGATTCACCCACAGTATAGATATCTGTGTTAGGGGCACAAATATCTGTTTTGATGTAAAAACAATGTCAACGTATATTAGTGCATATACATTTATAAGTATCATCTATTCATATTCTGTATTTCCGTCCACTGTTGGACAGAAACCTCTCCAATAGCACACCACTGAGCTCGATCTTCAGCTCTTCGCATCCAACCGCTGCCAGCCACTTTCCAAATATCGTCCCTCCGCCAGCTGCAGGGTGATCTACGCTATCTTACATTTATTTACAAGTGTATAATGTTGTTAATTATCAATCTGGTTACCATAGCGCAAACTGTCTAGCTTAGAAGGGAACGTCCCAACATATTTATCATTAAAATAACTTAATAGAAACTTAGTTATTTTATTTTTTTAATCATGACAACTGGTAAATCCATGTTTTTTATAAAACTGTTTTTTTATAAAACATACATTACTCGATATTAAGACACAACTACAGATATGATGTAAAGACAAGTAGACAGCGAGATACACTAATAAATATGATTCGGGATCAATGGCGGGCGTGTGTAGGTGGGCGCGGGGCAACGACCGCCTAGATTTGGTAGTTGAACGCTGTTCGGCGCGCCTAGTGTTACCATTAACACTGCGACTTGATTAAATCCAATAGATTGGAAAAAAATCAACCGTAACTTTGTCTTTTCTTTTTATGCTGTCCACCGTTATGCTATATAATGTTTTTTTTTAATACTATTTTATTGATCCTAAACTATGCTCCACATATACGGTTTTGTGAACTTCTTTCTAACTCCAGCGTCAGTCAATCTGATCAAGATATATCAGCCATTGTCTTAATTAAATTCAATAAATTGTACAAAAAATAAAATGAATTGTGTACCGCGTTAATTATTTTTTCGGGATAAGAAAGGGTTTCATCATGAGTCCTTCATGGATTTACGTCGCAACTTCGTGTGTCTGACATGAGTAGTGAAGTCATAAGGGCAATGGTAAATCAGTATGATGTCACGTTAGCCCTAACTTTAAATTATACAGGTGATAGAATTTCGTTTTACATGAAATCGAAACGCTTACGAACACTGGCACCTGAGACGTGCGTGTCATTCGTGGGCAACACAGCAGGGGGTTGTATTGTGTGACGTCACACAACGGAGGGGAGACTTGACTTCAGGCACTTCACAACTTCAAACTCTTGAAGGGGTTGAGGGAGTGATAAGAGTAGCCTCATTTATCTGACGCAATTTATAGGATGGTTTGGATGCTATAACGTAATATCACGTCTGTATTTCCCCGAAGGGGTACGCAGAGAAGTCTAGTAATACCATGTTTCGCCAATTATGTATAGTCATACATCGGACAGACTCTTTGTTTCTTTTCAAATTAGTATTTTTCAAAGTATAAAAACCTAAAAATTGTTCACCTGACCGGAAGATGGTACACAGGACCAATTGTTCAGCAGTCTAAAAATACAGCTCCACAATAGTCCGAATCACATGGACACCCTACAGCCAAAGTTACAAGTTCATATAATATGTATGTATGTACCAATGTTTGTGTATCGCTCGTAAACTCACCGAAGCACATACGACGTTATGTAACTGTACACACCATTTCGAAACCCATTAAATATATGTAACACATAAAACGTTTTTATGTCGCAAATGTCGTAAGTCTGTGTACAGTTCAGTACTAAATTAGATATAGGACACGTATATTACAAAATAAATTGTTTTTGAGAACTCCCTTTGGGTTGCTTCTAAATCATTAATAATCTAATAATCATTAATCGCTAAGTCACTATTTGACTGCGAAGCAGTTTAAATATACAAGAATACAACACCATATGCGATTCCTATAAAACTGTGTATGAGGATATTGGCCATCTCACTCGCACGATAGTAATACGCATAAGCCCATTTCCTCGCACACAACATAACGTCAAAAACACACTGAACGCTTTTAAATCATTCCACTCGTACGATACGTCTAATGTAATGTCTCCTGTTATTTCCTTGATCTCAAATTGAATATTTATTTTGACCAAAACGATTAGCTCCGGACTACTTCATTTTTTCTTTTTTTTTAGCTTACAATCGTCATTTAATGATGTAGAAACTTATTCTGAATGGAACCTCAGTGCAACAGTGAATCCGAGTGCTAAAGATTATAATTATACTAACAATAGTAGGCCTTGTATATTACGTGGTAAATAAAACAGATTACGTATTGACAGATAGATTACAAATTTCATTAATGCATCGCTTGTTAGATAACGCATGCACAATTTTTCTACATAACAAATAAATCATGTGTAATCGTAATAAACGCTGTAAGTAATAGTCGCCATTTTGCAACCACGTATGGTACCAATACCAAGTGTATCTGATAAGACTGTTCCAATTTACAATGTTCCTGAATGCGGTTACAGCCACGTATCTTTAGGAGCTCTGTTTCGGTGGTCGAGTGGTCGTAAGCGCGACTGCTAATCGCGAGGGCCGTGGTTCGATTCCCGGGTCAACTAAACACTTACACACTGATATGTCACACACTGTAATTTTCAAAATGGCGGTTTCGATAAAAGCGCAGTAGTGTTTTGTTGAGAACACAAATTTACTTCACATCTAATGGGTATATTTTTCTACCGCAATAGCAATTAATATAACTAAAATTACACGATAGTATATAATAAAAAGAGAATTTCGTAAAATGTAGACTGCTGCACTCTTTACGCCAAGGACAGGTCAAAAAAAGCAATGGAAATGATTAAATTTACCGCTAAGGAAAGAAAACTGGTTTTATTTTTTTCTGTCGCTTCGCTTTTATCAAAGTATTCATCGTGCAACCAGATTACTATGTGCCAGTAACTTTTTCTTAAAAATTAAAGCACTCTGACCGGGCCTGAGAACTATTCAAATTAAAACAGTTAGTACTAACTGAACTGTCTAAATCACGTGTCTCCCTACGAGCGAGTAAACTGCCTGTATCAAGTTATGTGCAACAAGTATTAATACTTGTAATATTCTAATTAATCTCACCAAATCTAAGAATTTTCTACCGAGGTGAATTACACAATAAGATTAATATAAGCACTTTACCCCTTTTTCCGATTTGCCAAATAACAAGAGTTAACACATAATTTCCGGTGACTCCACAAACCTATGTAGTATATTTTTGTTTGTTTCAATATGTACAGTAATATCATGGTTTCAAAAGAAACCAAGTTTTGATACTAAAACAGGTGTAATGAGTAACTCAGACGGATAATTAGTTGAAATTAGTTTAGATAAAGATGTTTAATTTTTTTATTTCATTGAACCATCGTATACCTGTCACCGAACATCTCAGTATGTAAAATGGCGCGATTTGCGTAAGCACACCTATATGTCCCAGCCGCCTATGAGCAGCATAAGACAGAATAGTTTATAACGTAGTCAAATATTGCCTCACTATTTAGTCGCTTAGCTATTGGTAAGACAACCTATTTATTAGTGAAACGGTAAAGTGACGTCACGAGGCAACAATGGGAAACCCGCTTCAATGGCAAAGCGAGTAATGCCGTTAGTTAATCTTATTAGCTTCCAATTTTATTACAATAACAATAGAGTAGTGGAACAGGTACCTAACCTTACCGCTAATTAGCTACTTTGAATTTCGAACACCCTTGCAGAGCACAGATAATATTGTAAGAATATTATCTACCAGAGTAATTACCTAATTGCTTAAAGTGCAATTTTCACATTGAATCTACATAGATTATATCACAAAAATTAACATTGATCTTATTAACCTTTACATTCGATTCGATTCGATTTTCGATTTGATATCGACCCTTCTATCGTTCCACTGTTGGAACATGGGTCTCCTCTAAGAATGAGAGGGTTAAGGCCATAGTTTGCCACGCTGGCCAAGTGCGGGTTGGCAGACTTCACACGCCTTAGAGAACAATTTTTTTTAGAACTCTAAGGTGTGCAGGTTTACTGACTATGTTTTCCTTCACCGTAATAGCAAGTGATATTTAAACTTAAAACGCACATTTTTAAGAGGTGAGATGCCAGAGATTTGAGCCCGGTCTCCCGGAGTGAGAGATCGAATTTCAAGCCACTAGGCTATCACTTGCTATCATAATATGTTTGTCTAATAAAAGCCTATAAAATATGTCAGTATTTTAAATGTTACATTTGTGTCTTTAAATAAGCACAACACAGTTGACACATGCTAATAAATTCATGACCAAAATTCAGCAACAAATACTGAATTTTAATTGATTCCTTTTTTGTTCGTGTTTACTCAGTATAATTAATGTTGATGGTAACCTACTAATTATACCAAACAATGTTACCATTCAATTATTCGTATAAAAACTGTGTGAATATTATTGTTGTCGGTGCACGCTAGAGAATGCAAGTAAATGAAAGGCAGAACACGAATAAAGCAGTTTCACTTTATTAAATTGTCAATAAAAAATTAAATACACGCCAATTTTCATGGTTATATTGGCGATAAACTCGAACAATTTTTTTTAGGTTATCATATTGTTATGTGCTGTTTTTCCAGGACATGTCATGGTTTATTAAATATCCTAGGATGTCCTGGATACTTTATAAGCAGCGTCCTGTGTTTTAAGGACGCCCTGATAAGGTCATGTATTTTATAATTCGCGTGCGACTTTTGTATTCCTTACATTACTAATAAAATTATAATTGTTATTACTTGAAATTCATTTATCGTATTTTCACTATATATTAACTATTTCTACAGATGTACTGACTTCTTAAATTGAGTTCTCATGGTTTTTCGAAATTCAAACCCTTTATTTAAAGTTGGAATTGACAGCCCTAATTAAAACGAATAACATTTTCCTTTAGGTTTATCATCATTGAATGCCAAGGTGTTACATGTCATAATTTATTATTTTTTAATGCATATTTTAATAATGTAGAATAATTATGGAATGGAGATAAAAAAAAATTATGGAATGATTATAATTATAGATAATAAATTGCACAATGTAGTAAGAAATGAAATAGCAAAATCGATATAACTAAAATGGCGTGCTATTTTAGCAGTCCAAAATCCTGTAACCCACATAAATTAAGGATTTTTTTTAAAGTAATATTCAAGCATACAGGACCCACAGAGCCAACAATATTGGTATACATTCAGAAAAAGCATAAATGGCGTCATTGTAATCTTATCAGTAATTTTATGATGATATAAAACATTCGGAAATCGTATTTAAACATATTGTACAAGTACAGTGAATACTTAATCTTAGCACACAGAAAAAATCAATTTTACTGAAACAGAGTATAAGCTTTGTCTATTTATATTATCGAAAAACCAAATAACAACACTAAAAATAACCATATCACGTATATGATGAGTCAGAATGTTTATTGTTTAAATATAAAAGATATTACAACAAAACCAATCGCGTTAGCGCGGCGTGTGTAGGCTAGGGCCGCGCCTCCGTCCACTACATCTGTGAAACTGCACCCAGACGTATAGGACATCTCTTTAGTACAGGACACCCCTCTGTGTATACATCCATAGGCGCGTAGCGTATAGGCAGCATGACTAACAAATTGCACTCGCTGCCGAGAATCGAAATGTTAACAAATTACCATTTTATTCGTGTATCTAACGTGTTTTAAATTGAAAACGTTTTCATTAAGGATTATAGAGACGGGTTAAGAAAAATTTGATTTAAAAAAAAGATAGTAATGTATATTTTAATAACAAATGAGCAAATTAGTAAAAAATGGCCTATAAACTAGCTCAATGATAACATTTAATAAAGACGCAATCAAATTGCGTTATAAAACAAGCTATAAAAGCCTTGAAAGAATTAAAGCCTTTTTAAATTTTTGGTATCTATCGTTTGGTTTTTTCCACTATATCTATAAATTTGTATCCATATATTTTATAAAACATCAATAACAATATTTTATAAAGCTATATTTTAGTATTTATAAAACCTTACCATTATTCCGCCGTATTACATTTCTACAAATTAAATTCTATACACTAACAATAAATAGTACACGCCTCAAATTTGTTCAATCAATAATTTAACTGTTTACTTTATTTTCTTTATTGATAATTTGCCATTGACTCGTAAACTATTTACTATAAAAATCGGATATTCAAACGCCTATAAAACGCACCCACACGTTTCTACACAGCACCCTACACCCTTACAATGTATCACACTGGCTGGATGAGTAAGCATTGATATTCACCTCGCTAGAAAAAAAAACGTAATTAAAAATATAACTTACTTTTTTCGGCCCATTCTGCACGATGGTCTCGTATTCCAAGCCTTCCATCGACATCGTTCTCACAAATTAAAAAAAAAATCACACAAAAAGTATGCACTTGGCGTTGTTTTATGAAAATATCCTTAATTAATTGTCCACTGGATTTTATTATACGGCTCTATAAGCAATTTTTACAGCAGTAAAAACACTAAAAGGCTAAATAAATCACTGTTTCCATTAAATACTTGGCTGAATGAAGTGTTCGAACGCTAATACGTCGTGCCGCCGACCGGCACGGGTGCAACAACCAATATTAAACGCCTACACAGCCTCCCTTACTCTTTAGCGAATGAACACATACAGAGGCAATGCAAATGTATGTATAGAAAGTTGATATATTTATATCTATACACTTAAACATAAGGTGCTGCTTCTCTACTACGATTAGCTTTCAGCAAAATTAAACGTTTCTTTTCCCTAACATAATAAAAAATAGTGAAGTAACGTAATGTTAACGTATATATTTAGAGAATAAGTGAAATACTAATATATATTTCGTAAATAAAGGATAACTGAGTTGCATAATTTATCCCGTTTCGTACATTTTTTTATCAAAAGAAAACCTAAACTATTAATTAATTAAATAACTTGTTCTTAAATTAAGTGAACCTGAGCTTGAAACTTGTTTTTGATATTCCTGATATTATTTCCTTGACTAATTTAATTAGACTTAGAATTTATTTTTCTACGCGTTTCCTACTTGCGCATATTACTTTGCACTATTGAAATATAAAAAAAGAAAACAACTGACGGTACGACATAGTAAACGTCAAAACTATTTTGTAAACAAGGCTTATTACATTGGGAAATATTATAATCGGAATAAACGAAACTGAGCTTCATAGATGCGTATTATTAAAACTTTATAAACTTACTGCGTCATGTAAGTTTGTGCAAAAAGGATATTTTTTTATTTAAGCAATAAAATTAATCAATCAAAGCAATAAAATTACAATCTTGCTCCTACTGATATCTCTTAAAATGTGTGAAAATTTTCAAATACTGAAGCAGGGCGCGGAAGCGAAATTATATATCTGTGATTACTTGGGTAAGCCCACGCTTATAAAGGAAAGATTTCAGAAAACTTACAGGCATTCGTATTTGGACAGTTTTATTACTAAGGAGCGCATTAAGAACGAAGCAAGATCTATAGTGAGGTCTAAAGCCGCAGATGTGAGAACTCCTTCTCTATACCTAGTTGATTTCGAGCGCCGTCGTATCTATATGCAGCATTTCGAACACAGCATCACAGTGAAAGACTTCATTATCACCATATTTAAACCGGAAAATGGTTCGGGCGATGGACAAAATATATTACACTTTGTAGCCAGATTAATTGGCGAAACCGTCCGTAAATTGCATGATAACAATATTATTCATGGAGACCTGACTACATCGAATATGCTGCTTGTCCAGAAGAATGATAATCCTGTACAAAATGTTGCAGAGTGGCTGCAAGTCAATAACATTGATTTGGTGATGATAGACTTTGGTCTGTCTCACATTAGTACAAGTGCAGAAGATAAAGGTGTTGATCTGTATGTTCTAGAAAGAGCTTTAATAAGCACACACAACGATTATCCAGATTTGTTCCAGAAGATTTTAGAAGCATACAAAAATTACAGTAAAAATAATATTAAAGAGACGATCAGCAAGTTTGAGGAAGTCCGAGCTAGAGGGAGGAAGAGGACTATGGTGGGGTAAATTATATAACTATTTTGTAGTTTGTCAAATAATGTAATAAAATGTGAAATAAAAATTGAATGTAAAATAATTTTGTTTTTAATTTAGTTATGAATTGTATTATTTAAAAAATATATAAGCAATGAAAAAAATATAGGCTCTACCAAGATATGGTAAGCCAACCTAATAAATATTGTCTTCATTTTCCACAAAATGAAAAACATAACATCAAATCTGTATTCCCTGAAGAGATAAACAGAGGAATGTATTACACTCCGAAAATTCACCAGTTACGTTAATATCCACTAGTTAGTTCACCACTTATTCCACTATGGAATAAGTGGTAAGCCTATTGTCATGCGCTGGACATCTTTCCGGAATCTGAGTCACTTTTAGAAATTGAAATCAGTGGTGTCCAACCCAAGATTTGAAGTTTCAAGTCCTAGTTAGGACTTCCCTTGATCGGGAATCGCGTTCGTAACCGATAGCACCAACAAGGTAATCAATGTTAAGGCAACAGCATTTTATACTATTATTATAGGTCATCTTATAACTTATTGTATTAGTTAGATTAGATTTAGGTGCATTTAAATGGAGTTCAGATTATGTTTTAACCAAACAGGCAGCTATTCTTGCATTGACAAATTATTAAAATAAAGATGTAGGTATGTAGGTACTTAAAATATATTCATTCATGACATTTGAATTTGAAATATGGCAATAAAGATATTAATGTCATGTGAAGCTGTCAGAGGCAGCTGTACATAACCTCTTCATTGTTTAGGATTTAATTTGAAATTACAAATATTATAAGTAACAAAATGAACTGTCATATACAGCTATTGACTAAAGCTTTATTCCGACAGAATATCAGTAAAACCTTACCTTTATGTAGTGAGTATTTATTAAAACAAATACGCTCAGTTGGGCCGTTGGCTACAGTTTGGGCCGTTTAAAACTTTAAAAAATCTTGTCCTGTAAATGTGTATACTTATATTTATAGGATTTTTGAGTGGTTCAGAGGCCGCAGAACGCCGTCACTATCTGTTCGAATTGGAGGAGAAACGACAGTTAGAAAATGTTGGAAGAATCGAAAAAATAGAGGTCCAATATAAAGGCAACCCAGAAAATTGCACTTTGGTCATGAACAAGGGTATTTCTACGCCATACGATTGTGCTAAACGTAAGTATTATGCAACTGAAATAGGGACTTTAAACCTGAAAAGCAGGTCAATAAATTTCGACCGGAAACAACACCGACGATTATATTACAGCGCCATAGTAAATTGTTTATACTGCACATTACTTGTAGAATGTGGTGAATATAATAAAGACCATCAAAACATTTCAATTTAGAACTCAGCAACACACTGATTTTAGATGATAGTTTAGTTCTTGAGTTCTTCATTGAGTGTTTAAAGTTATATTTGGATTAGAAACAATCTATTTTGTTCTGTTTTATTTAAAGTTATGACAGAGGAAGTGTAATTGTAATCAAATAAAACAATTTAAAAATAATATTGGCCTGTAAACATTTAATCTTGGTACTTCTTCATATGTACTTTACATTTGAAGTTCAATATTTTAATAGTTTAATAATGTTTTTACAAGTTTTTTTTACATTGTTTTGATTGGCTGAATAATATCCTGCAACTACAGGAGACCAAGAGCATAACTTAGAGCACTGCTCCACTCAAAATGAGTCACTGAATATTAGCCAAATCCCAACTTAATGTTTTTTCAGTACTTACAGAACTTTTGGAACTAGAAAAAATATAACTCCACATTGCAAAATTACCAAAAATTTGAACAATATGTTCATAATAATGAATAAGTTTAACCAGTAAATTTAATGTATTCAGATTTAAGCGAGTGGCACACAGACACGAGCGCACTGGCATTGCTGGATGGCACAATCCACTGGGACATGCACAGGCCGCTGATGGAGAATTGTACTTTGGAAGTAAGTTGAATATAAGCACTCTTTGTTTCTTAATAATATATTTGCAAGATGTTGTTGTATTTTTGATGTAATAGATGTCAAAATCTTTGTCTGAATTGATTTAATGATCATCAAATTGGTTGATGTTATCTTAACCTTTAGTAAACTTAATTTTTTTTTATCTTCATGCCTGTAATCCCCGAAGAGGTAGGCAGAGGAATGCAGAACACTCCCACGTTTCACCGCATACCTTT
>DWEJ01000281.1:0-18315 GCA_018245835.1 Mysoria sejanus stolli | reverse complement strand
CGTAACCGGTGAAACGTGGGAATGTTCTGCATTCCTCTGCCTACCTCTTCGGAGATTACAGGCGTGAAGTTACGTATTTTTACAAACAGTTATCTAGGTAAATTCTAATAGCATGGTTACTAAAGCGAAACAGTCACTTATAATCCAATTGCAGAATACTAATACTTTATAGAAAATATTAAACATAGTCATAATATGGAGAACTGATTTTTTAAAGTAATTTTTTATATCCCTTTCATTTACCGACCAGTTTACGCTCGACAGCAAACTGAACAGTTATTTGTGCGATTCTCACTTGCTCGTACAAAATCTTATAGAACGTTATAAATCAATCAATCAATCAATAGCGTATGAAAACCGGTCGTTCAAAAATGGAATTTATTACCTGTCATTATCGCTATTCGGCTAATCAATTTAACGTGAATATTCAAATTTCTTTTCGAAAAGTGTTATATTTATCACTATCACTTCGAAAACGGCATGAGGATGAGATGCAAGTACACCGGTGCGCGTGTGGCGTGTACAGTCAATTTTTCCAATACATCATGTATTACGTGTATGTGTGGGTTGAAAATTGCCCGCTGAAAGCTGTCGTTACTGTTTCGCCCACCGTACGCGCATCGACAGTCAATAAATCAACGTACTTACTCAGGCGCACGATTCCACAGCGCGGAATATATCAAATCAGCTTGGTGCCTCACGATCGAATATCGTACCTTTTGTTTCTTAGATACTTCGTAATAATAATATATGGGTACGATTTCAATCTCTTAACCCAGTTGCTGAAACGTTGTATCGAAAATTCGGAGTGAATTGACTCAACAATGTAGGACGTTAATTAAATTTTCGACCTTGTTGCTATTATAAGTGAGCTATGTTCCGTAATTAAAAAGAGAAATATGATATATCATCAAATATGGCCTAACTGTTCATGTTGGTTGCAAGCGCGACTACTGATCGGGAGGTCATAGGTTCTAATCTCGGGTCGAGAACTTATGGATTTTCCTAATTTAAACTTTCTTATATTGGCTCTGAGTCTGGATATGTGCCCGGTGTATGGCAATAGCTGGTTAGCTATTCCATTGTGGGACGTAACGTAACTGGTGAAACGTGGAAGCGTACTCAATTCATCTGCCTTCTTCTTCAGGCATTACAAGCGTGAATTTACTATTAAATGTCGCGTGGGTGTACAAGATAGTTATGAATGGAGAAGTTAGTCAGGTCTATAATGAAACAAATGTTTGGCACTGGGTGCTTTCTACCCTGTAAGGGCCCGCGTGTGAGGGTTTGATAATCATATTATTTAATAAAACGTAACTTCACGACTGTAATCCCCGAAGAGGTAGGCAGAGGAATGTAGAACACTTCCACGTTTCACCGGTTACGTTTACGTCCCACTGTGGAATAGGTGGTGAACCTATTACCATGCATCGGGCACATATTCAGACTCCAAACCACTATCAGAAAATAGAAAAATTGAGTAGTGCCTGACCCGGGAAAAGAATTTAGGATCTCCCGATCGGTAATCGTGAGTGCAACCAACACGGCCAATGAGACAGTCATAGATTAGAAAAGCCTTAACTTTGAAAAATTGATTATAGAGGCCTTAACTTTGAAATGAATCGTGTACTTTTAGCCTCATCAATCTGAATCGATCCACTGAAAACATACTAAGAATATATACATAAAATACATAAGTACACTGAATCTAACTCTAAGCACCACTGTAGTTATAATAGTTCGATAATAAACTGAGATATGTTATCTAAGTGAAAATAAAATACTAATATGGTACAATAAATAAGAATCCCGCCCTTATTCGTGCGGTAGGCGCGCGCGCATTCGCTCGCTCTGGCCGCGCACGGAGTTGGCAATCATCAATTACGAGCGATTGTAACGGACATCAAAGCGGCCGTCGTGCGCAATATGAGCCGTCTCACTGTATATTACATATATATTTCACGTAAAATGTACGTTGAGATTTCTATATTTGAAGTTAGATTCAAGGCTGTCGGTTAATAGAGTGTTATAATTTTGTTAATTATATATGTTTAAATCAATACGATCTTGTGAAGAAACACTATGTTACAAAACACTGTGTTAAGATACTGTGTTTTGTGTTAAGGTTTACCAAAAGTTTCTTGCTCATTGGAATTTTAAATTTTATATTCTATTACACATAGATACGTAGATATAACCACATTAGAATACACTGAATGTTTACCTACACAAATATTAAAATTTTAGCTGGTTGAACTCCTTTCTGAAAGTAATCTCAACGTGCTATGAAAAATACTACGTTAGACTTCCTCTACGTAACATAATCAAAACAATCTAGTTGAGAAGTAAGTTAAGGACATAATTTAATGGATTACCATATTGAAGTAGCAGTGGTCTTAGACAAAATGTTTTAAAACCGATACCCACTGGAGCAGATGAATTCTGGGATTGAATATTCCAATCGGCAGTCGTATTCTGGTGTACTCCGACCCCATTGGAATCACGACCTTAAAGGCAGTTAAAAGCGGCTGGATGACATCAGCTACGAGCTGAGTAATGATATAATCCGCCTCAATAATGACTGACGAGCTGATTTAAAACAATCTATTAGATTAAGTAACGCAATGTGCGATTTGCTTTTAGATGATAAGATGTTAACAGCACATTTTCGCGAGGAATTTCGTGCTTCGGTGAGAGCCTTAAACGATCAGTTGATGTTGATTTCAATAGTTTAATGTAGAATTACGTCTCAGGACGTTAAGGCGGATTAAAAAGATCCGTTTTCTGAATTGGCGCCATTTCATAAATAAAAATACAATAATATCACGCCTATAATCCCTGAAAAGGTAGACAGAGGAGTTTAATACACGTTTTACCAATAACTTTTATGTCCTATTATGAATAGGTAAAACAATCACTGTACATGCGTTTAATACGTATCTTCATAAGTATTTGTTTCATAACGTCCAGGATTATTTATTTATTCTTTACTGCTTTTAACAGAACATGATGCTAATTGGCATTATCTACAAATTAAGGTAATGATGAAAAGTTAGGGTAGGTAATAATTAAAACTTCAATATCAAAGTACTGACTACCTCGTTGGTCGTGTTGGTTGCAAGCGCGACCAACGATCAGGAGGTGCTGGGTTCGAATACCGGGTCGGACATCTATTCCAGTGGGACGTAAACGTAATTGGTGAAACGTGGGCGTGTACTACACTCCTTTGTCTACGTTTTCGGGGATTACAGGCTTCATGTTGCATTACTTAATCTCAAAGTACATATTAACTTTCAGATAAATGACTTTTATGTTTAAAGACAATTCAGAACGAATAAATATCGGAAAATATGCCATTCGTCTGACATTATTCGATAGAAGAATTCCTTTTTTTATTTATTTGAGAAAAGAAAAAAGTAGCAAATTCTGAATATTTATCACTATTGATGTAATATAATTAGACCACTTTAATTTTTTCCACTAAATATATTTATTATTGGTTGTCTCAGAACCTGAGAAAAAACATTAAAATCTAAAGTGTACCTTGGTGACGAACTAAGAAAAGTGAAAATGTGTTTAGTAAGTAGATATACAAACGATATAACTAATGAGGTTTATGTCTCAAATAAATGAATTTCATATTCACAAATGCTTAAAACGAATGAATCACAGTAAATATACTAGAACAATAAAGTGTTCTTGATAAGCAAAACATAGACAAAAATTTTGACAGTTGATATATATTTTGTCGGTTTGTTTGGTTGAAAATGTAACATGTATTGTTTTCAAAATGAAACCCGGTGTCGGCGCGCCCGTGGCCGTAGCGACGGAACCAAAAGTCGAGCACCAAAAATGTAATAGCTGTCACTGGATATGATTAATACAATTAATCCCACAATAGCCACACCGCCCGAGCGTACACTGCTGGCCCGAAAAATTTGCATATTTTGATGAATATCGAATTAAAATAATCTGTGATTTTTTGAATGGAAATATGGAAATATAATTTTAAGCTCTTCCCACTCATGGATCTGCTTGAAAAGAAATCTAGATCAGGTAAATAGTACTCATATACTACATGAACTTTATTCATTTATTTTTACCGGAGTACGTGCTAAATCATCAAGTGAAAAAAGAACCATACTTATTCATATTTCTTGTAACTATTCTGACTAAAAATATTCATGCAGGAAAAAGGAACTTTAATGTTTTACCCGTGAAGTAAATGGATATTGTAGTTGAAGATATTTCTGAAAGAATTTGAAAAATCAAAGACGTTGGACAGTATTTTAGTTGGTTGTAATTGTACAAAAAGTACTAAGTTTGATTTAACACAATTACATTAATTTATTTTGACCTATGTATCAACTCCTAAGGCAAACCTAGCATGAGGCTTTTGAGCAAAATCTCCCTTTAATAGGGAAAGTTTATGTCTAGCAGTGGACTGATATAGACTGATGATAACGGTTAATATAATATAACATTATCAAAACTCCTTGAAATATTATCAATATATCAATATAATTTCCGTTTTATTGATCAAACGTGAATACATGAACAACGCTACTTTATCACGGCCCACGATACAACGATAGATCGGGCTCGTTCGGATAGGTTTTATAAATAACGTGTAGAATTTTTGTACATAGATTTATTACGTTCGGCTAGCGAAAATGGTGGGAGATTGTTTTTCAATTTAACTGGCGAGCTCCCGCTGTTTGACATGCCGCCTGGCGTGCGGTCCGCCGCGCTCAGCTCACGCCCGATTGGTACATGCTTCATGCGCGTACCGCGCTCGGAACTTTGTGTTTCTACACAGTATGTGTATACGTATACAAGGAATTAAAATATAATAAAACTCATAAAAGTAAGTACCCTATTGCAATACTGGTTTTATTGTTCTACTCTTAAACATTTTGTGAGTTTCTACATGCATAACAAAATTTTGTACCGGCTTAATAGATTATGCTCGTCCACTTTGTTTTTCTGCATTATAGAAAACATATTATATGAACATATAGAGTTCAAGTAGTTTTGCTATGATACCGTATCCTATAGTAATATTTTGAGCTGAGTGACTATATTGTGTTCATTTATAATTATTTAAAAATATAATACGCACGAAGTAATGAGTACTAATTTTGTGAGTGGTATCAAACCAAAGTACCTACACATGTATCTGACTAGAATCAAGATGTAATCGCTGTTTCCAAGAACGATCGTCCTACACGTAATCAAGTGTTCTCGCGTAGTTTACAACGGTACGTATGTGTGGTAGCGAAACGAGAAGTGCCGTCAGCGCCACCCAATCACTATGACTGACAGCTTCCACGAATTGGATTTCAAGTTTCAACATACCTTATGTGTAATACATCCAGATAGATTACATGTCTCCTACTGGTGTATGGTAACAACTTGTAGCAGATGAAACGCTGCATTACGCATGGTTTTTTCCATAGGGGTGGACAGAGGAGTATAGTAGGGTACCTACTCTTACTTCTTATCAGTAATTAACGTAACTTAAACGTAACATCACGCCTGTAATCCCCGAAGAGGTACGCAGAGGAATGCAAACACGCCCACGTTTCACCGGTTACGTTTACGTCCCACTATGGAATAGGTGGTGAGCCTATTGACATGCATCAGGTACATATCCAGACTTCGAACCACTACTAGAAAATCTAAATTAGAAAATTTTGTAGTGCTCAACCCGGGAACTGAACCCGGGACCTCGCGATCGGCAGTCGCACCTGCAACCAACACGACCAACGGAACAGTCAATCTTATCAGTTATCTGTCCCATTAATGCGTAGTTTAGGCCTATTAGCTACGGTGGAGGACAAAGGCTAGTCATGGCTACTACGGAGAATTCTGATTTAGAAAGACCTGATTGCACTTTACCTGACCGGAAATCGGACCTATTGCTTTTTTATTGCTATAAATTTTGTAAATTTTTGCAACACGTTGAGAATTTGTGTCTATTTACACTAGTAAATCAGAATTTTTGAATAACAACTCATTAAATTCGGATTTTTGAGTATGGATTATACAAAAATTGAACAACTTACAAACAACTAACATAATCAATTATAAGTTGTATCGTAACGACTTTCAACATGTTGTATTGCGTCCCTAATCACGATTTCCGTTCTATTTTATATGTGTTAATAATTATTATGCTATTAAAGAACACGCGTCAGAGACTTGAACTTTGAGTAGGTACTTGATTCATAGTAGCGAATTGAAGCGAACTGATTTGAACGTTAAGTAACGCAGATGGTTCCAAATGATACTTAGTAATGAGTAAATTACATTATAGAACTTAATGTTATAAACAGCATATCATAAAACTTTTTTAAAAACAGCAGACACGAAACATGAGAAGAACAGGCATAAAAGGGTTATAATATTTAATATAAATAATTGAATATTTCTATTACTTTTACCAATCATTAGCGCATGGTATTTTGGCGCGATGACCAAACACAAGGCAGCCGGTTGAGTATCCCAATATCCGGTCGTGCTCACCTGCTCACAATCTTTTCTATTGTGTAAGTATAATACATACATTTATAATGGAATGTTTAAAAACACAGGAAGGCGATGATTACGAGTACAAAAATTTTGTATCGTTTGAATTTAACTCTGGGCAAGCTTAAGAACTCAAACACACCCTCCAGACATCGTCATCACTCTTTCGACATTTCACTATTGGATACTATTCTAATGTTTTTTGCAATTAATTTAAAACAAAATGAAAAATTTTAAAGGCAGACAAAAGAAGTTTTTCAAAATTGCAATCGGTAGGAACAGCCATAATTATAAGATGTATCTAAATACAGGCCAATATTGCGTATCGTATTTGAATATACATGTATCTGTACTATGTATATATTCATATCTATAATGGAAGTACTGTGGAACGCAATACAGAATAGCCAATGGGCGTCGGGCGCTAAAATCAATACCAATCCCTTTAATGAAATGTCACAGCTATGTAAGTACCCACCGCTCGGCTGGATTAAAAGCGTTTATCAACGATCTGTAATCCAATTAACGGCAGCTACCTCTCGAGCTAGCATGGTGAATAAAACAAAAGTTGTGATGCCAGAAACCAATATTGCAGGACCCCATATATGTTGAGAAGCAAAACGCTCTGCGTATTCCTTGTTGCTGGTCACCCCTTATTGAGGGTTTTGTTTCGAAGAGGGGCGGAAAAACAATCCTTAACTAACGCCCAAGCTTAATGGACTACAGTAGTCTGTGTGAAACTCGCGATTAATTAATACCTTGACCAGAACGTTAGACCACTATAATTATTACCTGCTCAAGTTGATTGCTAAAGTTGCTTAGTTTTAAAATCAAAGTTTGTTTCAATTAAATAGCTGAGTAACTTTTACAATATATAAATTTTCAGTTATATAACATCAAAGTATTAATAAGTTATTGTGTTAGCGTTCTAAAATTCATGAAATCCTGAAATCGTACACTGGTGTCTATACAAAGTACAAAGTAATGAGGGTTTCAAGATCTAGTATCACTTCACAAAATCGAGTAATAGTGACAAAAACTGCATCTTAGTGTACCGTATAATATTCTCTAAGACGAGTTAAGATTCGAAATCCTTCAGAAATAACATTAGGTACATGTTACATTTTTTTAGAGATGTAGGTAATTAATTAATATTAAAACGTCTCAAGGTTACATAAGATAAATAGAGTTGGTTACTCATATAGTTATAATGTTACGTGTATAAATTTATTTGACAGTGATTTTTCTTCATGAAATAGTATTATTGAATATTTTGGTAAACACTAAAATTATACAATTCACGGCAATATATTTATTAGATTAAGCCGCGACAAAATCGCCTTTATAATTAAAAAAATATATAAGTACCTATCGAGTCGTATTTTAGGGATCAGTATATCGCCCTTTAGTTTTCATCCTCAAGGGACAGCGTACGTACTTTCCGTCTGACTTCAACCCTCAGAAGGGGTGTTGATTGGTCCAGCTCTGAATTACAGAGGGCGAGATGACCACTCGGCCGTTGGGATTTGGGGAATTAACACGGCCTTTCCGAATTACTCACTGTTAAAAGGTACATATATCATCACGTTTACGTGTTTTAGCTTGGATGTTTATGTGACAATATTTAAATATTTTGTGTTCAATATTATGCAATAAAACTTAAAGAAATAAAGAAAAGAAAGAACAATTGTCTTTGGCTATAAAATTTTATTGTTCAGAAATCTCGTACAGTTCAAATAATTAACATAACATAACATAACTTCACGCCTGTAATCCCCGAAGAGGTAGGCAGAGGAAAGCAGAACAATCCCACGTTTCACCGGTTGCGTTTAAGTCTCATTATGGAATAGGTGGTGAACCTATTGCCATGCATTGGGACTCCATACGACATATTAGAAAATTTTGCAGTGTTCGACCAGAGAATTCGAACCCTCTTCGGGACCTCCTGATCGGTAGTCGTTCTAGGCCCTTAAGTTCAAATAATGACAGATGACAAAATGAGTAACTGACTAAAAGTCTGATGGATCGATGCAGTAAGGTATAGCTACACGTACATTGTGTTTAAGATCCAAATGCAAAAAGATGATACAGTTTTGCTATCTACATATAATACTAAAATTTATTTAAATCAACAGTAACTAAATATAACTTTCTAGAAATATCATAATTCTACTAATATCCATGCTTTCTAATGAAAAGAAACTGAAACAAAAAAGGGGTGTGTATGTAAACCGTAGTTTCAATTACAACAATATATAGACGCAAAAATGACACATGAAAAATAATGATATCATATGAGAGAACGGATCGATTAATTTCATTCGCCACGGCCGCCAACGTTACGGGACCAAAGGAACGGTCCCATTCCATCTCGTGTCGAAAATTTTCGAATGCCGCGCCGATATTTTATGACGCGTGAAATCGTTCCATTCAGTGCGTTCCATTCCTGCACACGGACCGACGATTTTTCCATTTTCACACCTACAATACAATTCTGTTTAGACATCTCTTGTTAATGATTCCGTCGACGGTGTTCTCACACGGAGGTTGCTGATTTCTAACAATGCATTCGCGAAATTGCGATTTTAAGGACCATGTCTCTATAAGAATTTCATTGTTGTTGAATGTGATAATAGATTTATCCCGCTTTATTTTATTTCTTTAAAAAATAGAGTGATAGGTTTTTATATTTAAGAAAATCCTTATATTCGTTTTAACAAATAATAATAAATGTTTCCATGTGAAGTTCTAACAAAGTAACGATGAAATCTTTAGGATTTGTGACTGGAATTTGATACAAGTCAATCATTTGAGAAAGAGAAAGAAGATTTTACAAATACTCTATTTTAACACCTGGTGAACTTCAATTTTAGTTTACATTATATCATATTAAGTTTTAGTTTACATCTATCGTTGCCGAATTCTGGTTCACAATTTACAGACTCCTCATGATTTTTCCCTTCATTGTTACACCGTGTGATATTCGATTTCAAGTCCACCATTTTTACATATGCTATTTTCAATCCGTTTGTAAGATATTTTCGGCACCAACACTGTTTATAAATAAAGCTAATAAAAGCGTATATTGAATTATATATATGGTTTCAAAGATCGGAAGACTGCAGTCGGATAGCAATGTGATTAATAGATTCAAATGTCACATGGCTTCGCCGTCATCCACCGAACTTAAATATAACCAACGGTAATAGCTTAGTGTTCCAAGATATACGAAAATAAGCAGCTCTGATGCTTCTGGTAAACAGGGCTATCTTTTTATCCAAGGAACCAATAGACGCTTGTTTTGATTAGATACCTGATAGTAACAGAGCATTAGCTGATGTTACCAAGCTTAGTAGGTACTTCTCTGTCTTCCAGATACATATTTTCAAGGGACACACTGAAATGGAAATGTGCACACAAATAATATAACAATAATATTCCTTACAATTGCTATAAAATGATTTATACATTTCAATGAAACAATTGCCTATAAATCATTATTTATATTAGAAAGGCTTACATTAATTTAATTGTTTTAACACTCATGATGGTTCAATTCGTTGGTATGGTTATTCATAAATATCTTTGCGTGCCTAAATAGGAGTAAGCTAATTACTAGCCAGTAGCAAACTACTTGCGACGACCATGAACTCATCACACGTCCGCTCGTGTACCAAAAAATTTCGTGTCGCAAGAAACGCACACTCAATCGAACAGCTTTAAATAACATTTATCAATATCGTCCACGCTACTCTCGATCTTAATTAAATGCAATTCAGTCGGTAATGGCATACAGTATTTCGAAATATAATTCAACTAATGTGTTGACTTATGCTCTGGCGGTTCATTGAGGCGGTAACAGGTTGACCTATATCCTTCAATCATTTGTGCGAGTGTATCGTGCTGCTTGAAAAATTACACTTGAGAATGAAAAACTCGGCAGTTTCGGAGACAAAAGACGGGGCGTAGGCGATTTGAATGCTAAGGCGATCATTAGCGTTCTATTGTTGAAAATGCCAGGGCGTTTTTTGCGTCTGCGATACTCAAACTATTTACTGAGCAAAAAGGTATATATCGCACGCATATGTACGTAGTTTCTGCTATTTTCGTGTATCGTATTCCAAGGTATATTAACAACACTAATTATCATGATTTTCCATACTTTACATAATTGCCTCATCTATCTTCGTTCCACTAATTGTGAGGTGAACGACACGATGCAGGTAGCCTGGCTTTGGTTCAATTAAAATGGATATGGTTATTTGAGAGTTACAAAATGTGAAGTTTGTTGATTATTGTTAAATTTATTATTTTATTGTTGCGAGGTATCATCTCAAAAAATCATGGTAAGATTAAACGAGAGTAAAAAAATCGTGAATAATAATAATTATTGTGGCCGTATGGTCATTTGGTAAGTTTTTTTAGTAACAGTGCAAGGCTCCGAGTAAAGTGCTTCTCTGTATCATTCAGTGCGGATGTTATCCATGACCCTAACGGAAGTAAGTATTTAGTTATGTTTCTGAGTATAAATTTTAAATACGGAGTTCGTTAAATGTCTATGATTACCATTAGAGTTAGCAGTTGCCTATAAGCAGTTTCAGTTTATAAGTTATTAACGTTAAATATTCCAGTCTTCAAAACTGGATTTTAATACACTTTCATACATCCAGTTGTTCAAAGTTGATCAAACATGTGTTCATTTAACTTTATATCTGGAAGGTAAAATTTTATATATCTTCTTATACTCAAGGAAGCCCTTACGTTTTGTGTTTGATCGAGGTCGAAGTGTAATAACTCTTGACCTTCACGAATTTATAAGGTAAATAATTTGTGGTTATTGTCAGTGAATTAAAAATTAACGAATGGACATGGTTGATATTGATTGAAAAGATAATATTCTTGCCTATTACCTTTTCAAGGTCTCCCATAACCATTTTCGATTCGGATTCGTTTTTCTAATATGAATAGTCTTCGATTCTTCTATTATATTTTAAGGCCTCCACATTTAAACTTCCCTTCCATTTAAACATTTAAACTTCTACAATAGGTTAGAAGCTGCTGGAAAATTTTAATACACAGATTTATATTAGAGACATCAACAACATTATTGAAGTCAACCAATCTGTTTTATGTTCCATCACCCTAGAGTTATCCAAAAGACAACTGTTACCTTAAAAGAATAACTAGTTTCGATTATTTATCATAGTCTACAAAGTGAGGAAACGCTCATAGGTAACCTACATTCGAGGTCAACCGTCGTTATATTGACCGTGTTCAATATAAACAAATATGACAAATGATTTGCGTTGGGTCCGTGCTTTAAGTTGCTGTTAGTTATTTTATATCAATTAAATCGAACAGATTCCGTACACTTTGAGGACCGGTGTCAACGGTACAACACGGTGTGGTCGGGGTGGTTGGCAGAACGGAGTAACTGACCTACAAAAGACACGTGACTTGCAGAACCGTTGCCACCAGGCCACCTATCAGCGCCATAAATTACCCCGAACGGCAAATATTTTAACAATACAAACAGTAGTTTGCAAAAATTTGCAAAAAAGGGTTTATTGTTGCACTGTCGAACAGTAAATTATAATTGTTAATGTGTAGAGCGACAAATTGGGAGTTATTTTCGTACGCTCAACCCTTTGACAACTGTCGGTCTTTCATTGTTACATTTCTTCTTGCTTTCTTGATCTTTAGTTGTTACCGCGACGTCAAATAAGACTACTAATAATTTTTAGTATAGTGCTTGCCTGCCTCGTTGGTCGTGTTGGTTGCAAGTGCAATTGCCGATCGAGAGGTCCTGGGTTCGATTCCCGGATCGAACACTATAAAATTTTCTAGTAGTGGTTCGGAGTCAGGATATGTGTCCGACGCATGGCAATAGGCTCACCGCCTATTCCATAGTGGGACATAAACGTAACTGGTGAAACGTGGGAGTGTTCTGCATTCCTCTGCCTACCTCTTCGGGGATTATTAGGCGTGAAAAAAGAATGAACATGAAAAAATTAACTTAAGCACCACTAATCAACAATATATTATACTAAAATTTATGTTTAATATTAAAATTAAGTAAGCGTATAAATGTCCGCAGGTAAATCTTACCGTCAAAGGGAAAAAATAATGAAGGATTCAATGCAACAATTTATTCAAACGAATATAGAAAATTAATTTGTCTCCAATCAAAATTCCTTTAATAATAGATTATTCTCATTGCACTAAAACTGGAGCCCATATGACTCGTCCGTCACTCACTGTTCCATACAACCCCCGGCGCACTGGATGACGCGGCGAAACTGACGAACAACCCTTGTATTATACACGTCAATATATAATTACTTCCGATACATACGAGGTAGTAATTGGTGTGAGAATCGTGTTCGAGAACTATCAATAACAATTTGAAACGTAGCTATATATTGGAAATCCATTGAAAAATCGATGCGAGTAACCTAAAAAAATATGTATCTATTTCTTATTAATTATGTGAAGATTAAAAAATCATTACTGAATTTAGATAGTGCGTCTTATTAATATTAACTCTTTAATCGTCTTACAGTTGGACATCGATCGGTTCTCAGAAGGAAAAGAGGGGAATCGTCTGTCACATTTCAATTGTAAAACTTATATTTCAAAAGTAATGACAATTTACATAAATTAGACTTTGTACAAGACGAAAAAATTCTTTCGATATCAGAAGCGGCTATACTTAGATCAATGCTCATAGAAAGTTCTAGACTGCTGGTAAACTTGAATTACATTATATTAGAGGTATCATTCACACTGTCAATAAACACGCGTCAAAATCGCATACAACTGAACATACAATTATTGACAACTGAGTGATACTTGTGTCAATACGTGAATTGGATGTAAATGCGTTGAATTGCAACGTAGCTTTTGAAAATTAACCAAACGTAGTAGCGTATTTGCAAACTGATTGGTGCCAATTTTGTCATGCGTAATTGGAATATTATATCTTTAAATAGTCAATCAAGTATTTCACAGTAAATATGTTATCCGTCAAATATTTTCAAACTCCATATTACCAATTATAGCCAGCAAATATTTACACTCATATGGTATTTCAAAGTTCGTGTTACATATCATTAATATTCTTTTATTAATTTGTGATGACTTTACATAATCTGAGGTAAATCTTCATTTTCATCATTATTTACCTACCTTTTTATCGTTGTACTCCGCTCAGAATGAATAGGTTTGACGCGATAGTCTGCTACGCTGGCCAAGTGTAGCTATGCGGACTTCAGGCTAAGAGGAATTTAACGACAACTAAAAATGCCAAGGTTTCACTAAGGTGTTTTTCTTCTATTTTTACGGTAAATAGTATTTAATCTTTAAATGCACAGATTTTTACAAATCCTCAGTAGGTACAGACGGAAAGAAAATTGAGTACCTAGAGGTACATACGAAAACAAAATTGACTAAGTAGACTAGGGTACAGATACAAAGTTGACGTGCTAACAAAGCAATACACACCCGACACAGCGCACAGCGCCGCAGTGCAGAGCGCTGTGATTAATGGCACAAAGCCCGGGCTGGGCACCATCGGCCGCCGCGGGCATGCACGACCAAACAGTGCACATTCTAGAACAATCTGTATTACGAGTATATTGAAAAATAAATTAACAATTCAATTTATTTTTCAACAGTTACGTATAATGATAATTGTTAGTATACTGTCTTGATATCAAAACTGCGCTTTATTGCGCTTTCATAATTACATTGTCGTAAAAGAAGTTAAACTAGTTTTTATCTTATTTTCAATAATAATATATAATACAATATTTTAGTTCTTATTGGGTAATAGATATATACTGTATATACGGGTAATAGGTATACTGTGTAGTAGAAATTTGTTTTAATAGTTGGTGGTATAACAGTTTTTTTGAATATATATTCTTTGATCGCAGTAAGTCAGTTACCTAGAACTTGTTTTTAAAATTTTGTTTTGATTTTAATACTTGATTTTTAAGTTTTCGATATTCAAACCGAAATATGACATTCAGGACAGAATTTTGAAGCCTTAAATCCTATTGTTTTTAATTCAGGCATATTAGTGTTAAAAGTGTCATGGGTGTAGTCCAGGTCTGTAGTTCAGCTCTATCCAGGTCTGTAAGGTAGCTTGCACTAAGTGCCCTCTATCTACCCTGTACGAGACACCGTGACAATACAATAATAATAAAAAATTTGAACTTCACTCGTAAATTTTACAGCTTATATACTTACATACGTATGTGGCTTTTGTCTCTTTCTTCGCGGAGAACTGCGCCATTTTGGGAAAGAGTTAGTGCTTCGAGGATTCCCTCTTTCCACGGTGTCTCAGGGAGTCAACTGCCTCCCAATAATGTCACTCCGTCTAGGCGATGTCGTTGCCTGTATCATCACTCGCATATCGTTACTTAAGACTCTGTCCTCCTGATAGTCGGAGGGACTAGAGTCTCTCGAGCTTTCGTGGTTTTCGTGGCGTTCGGCTCTCAGGGGGACAAGCTCCTGAAATGACTGGTCGACTTAGTTGTAGATACACCTCGTCCACTGGGTCACAAAGTCGTCTAAGGGCTCCACTTTTAAGTCGCACTCCATTACGTCGATCCTAACGTAGCGTTCAGCTCCCACGATTTCTCGAATAGCGAGTCTTTGCTGCGCCCGGAGACGCTTTCGCTGCGATTTAGCTGCCAACATGTAACATGTCAGCGACGCATAGGTGAGCCGTGATCGCAAGAAGTGGATCGGTGGTTCGGATGTCAAAACTAACCGGAGTATCGCTTGAACGACGCGCTTCGTGAATTGAGTTCTTCACCTGGGCGCGCATTAGCAGCGAGCGATCAATGTAACCCTCAGAGTACCCTTGGAGTCCAATGCCACCAATCAACCACAATTTGATAGCGGTGGCCATTCTTTATTTATCCAACCACGTTGGAAGTAACTCGAGAAGGTGCTGCATCCTGGTGGCTGTGAGCTTAGGCTGAAGTTTACTAGTTATTTACTGATAGTGGGATATTCCTTAACTTAGTTATACATACGATACTAAGTGTATAAAATGTAGTTCAATCTGTTTATTCCTATCATGAGAACATTACCACGGGGCCATTGAAAACATAATTGTAATAATATTGTCGTATAAAAATATCGCTATCATCTTTATAGACAAAAATGGTATATTAGTGAATTCTGAAACTTTCTTCTTATTATTCAGTAAGATATTGAGAACATCTTGCGAAAAATGTGAGCAATGACTCATCCACAAATGGTTATTTGGCATCGGACCAAATTTTGCTGGCTTCGTTCGTACGAAACTGTATTTTTGTACGTATCTATTTATATATATGTACGTGTTCTTATATATATGTATTTTATGAAATTATGTAAGCGAAAATTAATTGATTAAACATAGTGGATACTGGCTTTGACACCTCATCGTATGGTTCTGGGTTCGATTCTTCGGTCGGGTTATCGGGTAGGTACTGTTGTATTTTCCTAACTTGGAATTCCTAATAGCTTAGGTTCACATTTGTGTCCGATGTACGGCAATAGGCTCACCACTAATTCCATGGCGGGACGTAAACGTAACTGGCTTAACGTGGAACTGTTATATCTGCCTCTGTCGACCTCGGGGACTATAGACGTGACATTACATTAGAGTAGAAAATACATATTTAAAAATATTTTTAATATTACATTGTGTTAACGGGGTAAAGTATTATACAATATAAACAAATATTATACATTATAAACATTTTTTTCAATGGAAAATCCAACTAGTTCTAGCAGAAAATATTATTACAACTATGTAAAATGATTCATATACCTTACTAAGAAAACTCTGTGTTGGCTATGGAAAGATTTGATGCTCATAAGCTGACATATCATGAAGATGGATTGCTCTATCAAGGCATACAGTAATTTCATTTGAAACTAATTATTAAAATACTTAGATATATAAATTGATTGTAATATCGAGGAATAAATTATATTACCTACTCACTTAGTACCAAGATTATTGGGTGGACTGTGGTTTTAGTTTGAACATATAATTCATATATATTATTGGAAACTTAACTGGTAAAACGTGGGAGCGTACATCACTACTATGCTTACGTCTTCAGGAATTAAAGGCGCGATGGCGAAGGCTTTGTTTTGTTATTTTTTTTTACTAGTGAAACTAAGTTAAACCACTTTTTTCAATAATACTTTCGTATAGACATTTCTGAACAAGTAGTACATATTTATTTTTATGTCATGCTGGAATGTACTTTTAAAATATTGTAATTTGTAATCCGCGCGCGACACCTTGAGACCTGCTTGGTGACGTCACAGCTTTTTTTACAGAATTAAAAAATCTTTCATTATATTTATAATGGTTTCTAAGAGATTGTTAACAATAATATAGCTTAAATTAAATTGAAAGAGAACAATTTTTTTTAATGAAAACCAAATTTCGTATTTACAGTCCTCATATACAAAAAGTTGTCATTAAAAAGAGTCAATATAGTACTCAAATAAAAAAATAAAAATTTTTATTTATGAATAATAATAATTTATGTAATCATAATCAACTTAAGTGTTTTTTTTTATAACATGGAAGTAGGAGACGAGCATGCAGTCCTCCTGATGGTAAGTGGCTACTGCCGCCCATGAACATTTGTAATCAACCCGAGATAAGATTCCTATTTCAGGTCGACCACAGATGCGCCTATACTCCTAAGGACTAAGCTGGAATGCCTCGAAAAAGTATGTCTCCCTTACCACACCCTTCAAACAAGAACACAGCAGCGCTTAACACTGCTGTTATAAGGCAGGAATAAAATTATTAAGATTAAAAAGAAATAAAATTATTATTAGGTATATCTAATTATTCAACCAATGGCAGTGTTGCCAATGGTATTTAACCATAAATATCTGCATAGTATTCGGGGCTTAAGTTACTGAGTACTGGTTGTACTTTATACCAATATTATTATAACATAAAACTTTATTATTATTAAGTCGAGCTACACGGGTGATGCAATCCGACACGAGATGGCACAAAAACTATTTGTGCTTAAAAATTCGTTACGCCTCGCATCGGAAGTTTTTAAAATCGCATAAGGTAACATTTTTAATTAATACACTAAACTAGCTTTCTATGGAATCGTCGGAACATTTCAAACGTAAACGGCATGAATAATAGTTTTAAAAGTATTTGAATAAGCAGTTCATTAATTATGTGTCGGGGGTATAATAGTAATTTTTGACGGGACCCTTCCTGCTCCCAATGTGCTCTGCTCAGTTATACAATGTTCCTGGACCGGAGTACATTTTGGAGTCCTACGATATTATAGCGATGTACGATATTTTATCGTCTAATTGCTTTTAATAATATGTACGTGATATATTTGAGACATTTAACTCTTCCTATAGCTATTAAATTTTGTCAAATTTTTGTAGTGAAATAAATATTGTTTTTATGTCAAAAATTTAAAATTCTGCGGAAATCATACACAGACAAATAAAAGCAGAAAATTTGACTATTAGTAATAAAATATACTTTATCACAGGACTAGTGAAATTGGCACAGTTAAAAACATACAACTATTGAAAGTATTTTCTGAACGCGAATGAAATTAAAATATTAAAAGATTTGGCTGCTAACTACTTACCGTCATTTATCACACACATTGTATTCTGGGGAGTAATCGAACGACATAAGAATAGGAGTCGGGTTGGTTTTTTTTTTAATCCATCTCAGGTCGTTAGTTTTGGCACAGATGCAGGGCTAAG
>DWEJ01000280.1:0-18315 GCA_018245835.1 Mysoria sejanus stolli | reverse complement strand
ATTGGAAGCTTTATAGGTGTGTTTCGATAGCAAGCTCTATGCTTTGACCAACACAAACAAAAACGAGATTCGATTCGGTTGGAACGTGTGTTACGAGTATGTTCGCCTGAAGCCATAATACCGCTATATCTATTTCTATCCTGAAGCAATTGGGACTAAAACATTCTATGCTTCGGTCTGACTAATTGCAACTCACATATTGTATACTTGATGTCATCGTTATAGTATATAGGATTCGTTTCTGGTTGATCAACTTAGAACATGTGATTAGGGTAATCACAATCATATTAATATGTACTGAATGAACTAATGTTAGCAACAGCGTCGTTATTGCAATCCTGTTACCACGTTAAGAAATACTAATTACCACTAAAAGCAATCTTTCTAACAGATATTGCAATATTACTTTAGCAGCCCCATCTCTGCAGTTCCGTTACGAATATATTATTAGAAATATTAACCAAAAATCTTTTTTCTCGTTGTCGAGCACTTATGAATTTTTCTAATTTAAATTTTCTAGTAGTGACCCAGAAAATGGAAATGTGGCAATAGGCTCACCACCTATTCCATAGTGCAGCGTAAACGTAACTGGTGAAAAGTGGGAGTGTTCTGCATTCCTCTGCCTAACTCTTTGGGGATTACAGGCGTGATGTTACGTTTTTTACGTTCATTGTGATAGACTATGTAATTTTAATTGTGTGTACTATGTAAATATTTGGAGAAAATTCAATAAAATAACTGTACTAAAATTATTGGTAGAAGTGCAAAGCAGATTAATGGCATAGTTGCGGCTCACAGAACATTCCGAGATGAAGAGAAATATTTGACGACCGTTATTTACGGTTCCGTGAATCAGAAAATGTTTAAGACATTCTCGATGAAAGTTAAATTGAACTCACTAAACGATACCGAGTCTGTTTGTTTCTACCAATCGGTGTATAACTATGGCAGAACAATTCGAATGATTGACCTGAAAGACAATAATAATAAGGAATATCTATAGACCTCCATACCTGATCACCTGATCCGAAACTAGGCCGAGTCTGCGTTATTGTAACCAGACTTCTGATAATGTACATAAAATATATAGATTTCTTTTGCACCTAAATATGACAAATAATTTAAGTCAACACACAAAATAGTCCCGGGTGAGAATCGTGTCCTTCATAAAGCAGACATGTTAATTAGCCCCTAGACCAACGAATCAGTGAAATGATTGAAACATAACATCACGCCAGTAATCCCCGAAGAGGTAAGCAGACGACTGTAGTACACTCCCACGTTTCACCAGTTACATTTACTTTCCAATTTTTAAATAAATGGTTGGTTGAACTCAGGACCTCTCGATCGGCAGTCGCGCTTACAACCAACACGACCAACGAGGCAAATGATTCAGGCAAATGATTGAACTGGTTGTAAAATACATACAGTATGGATAGCAACGATTGTGATATGTTACGCTATCGAGACGCGGGCGGACCATCGATCATTGCCATACAATATTAATTACCATTTCAAATTTCTAGGAGAATAAAACTGTTTCCACAGTGCACGGAATGGACTTTTGTTTTCGCTTTGGCACTATTTTACACGATACATAACTATGTTACTATTGTTTTAAATGTGACCGCAGCGCTACTACGAATACATGTTTTAGAACAGCGTTGTCTGAACACAGCGACAATACTTCGCTTGCTTTCAGAATAATCTTCTATATAATGCTCATTAGCACTCGTGAATTGTGCGCTTAAAAATTATTATATTAAATGACAATATAAGCACATATGCATGCGTTGAATTTTATGATAATTTTTTTTATGTATTTTGTTTTCGTGGCACTAGATGGCACTTCAAAACTGTGCTTTTAAGACTATTGTAGGCGAGTAAAATATAAAGGATGGTTATAAAGATATTTTTTATCTAGAAATATCAAACGAAGATTCTTAGTTAAATAGGGAATAGTGGATATTATAGGACTTTATGTCATATATCCTCTTTATAGTTTTATCAAACTTTTATTGTTATATCTTTACAACAGGTATTTTATGGGGTGGGCCTCTGCCCACGCAACAAGTCCCAAATTCGGATTTTCGCGTCTTCCTACATCTGTACTCTACATCTTATTCAATAAACAAGTTAATCATAAGACCGATTAAAAATTGTCAACTCGTGATATTTTCAAAATATTAAATCTTTTCGTATCATTCAGGCTCGAAGACAACTTCAAGCAGCTGGGTGTTTGTCGGAAGGTGAAAGCGTAGCATCTCTTGGCATCGGCCCTCCAATGATGCTGGGCGGACCCCCTGGACTAATAGGAGACAGAGGTAGCTGCAGTGCCGATTCTGGAGTCAGAGGTACAAAATAGTGTTTATTGTAACACCTTCATTTCTACTAGCGGAAATTAAACATTACATTAATTAAAGTTACGTAGAGTATTTATTACGTACTGCATCAATGTACTGAACGAATTTAACGCTCATTCTCGAAATATTCGTAATTTAAATTTGACTTCAATTAATGTGTATTCTGTCTTAAATTAAATTTGAACAAACGATTATTTATCCGCGAATAAAGTAATTTTGTATCCTGTGGCTAATTAATGTATCGCTGATGTAATCATAAATATCAAATAATATGAAGTTAATAAAGTTATCATTATGAATATTACTTGGAAGTTTTAATATAAAATCATATATATTTTAATTTATGCAACTATTTGAAAATCACTATAAATAAATTAGCATTACAATCTATTATAATAAACATTGATATAAATAATTAAATGTATACACCAGACATAAATGTACAATCACGATCCACTGAAAATAAAACATTATCATCACCATCATCAGCATGTATCTCACATTAACAAAATTAAGTTATAACTAAATATAACATTACATCCCATTAAAACCCCAATAGAGTTACGTTCCAAAATGTAGCAATTCCTTACAATGTCGTTACAAAAATAACATTACATCTCATTAAAATACTAATGGACACCGTTCCATAATACGAGTAAAACAGATCCTTACAAGTCAGTTACAAAGTCTTTACAAAAATAACATTACATCCCATAAAAATACAGATTTGACTACGTTCCAAAATACGAGTAATTCAGGTCCTTACAAGTTCGTTACAAAGTGGTTACAAAAATAACATTATATCCCATTAAAATACTAATTTAACTACGTTCCAAAATGCGAGTAAATCAGGTCCTTAGAAGTTCGTTACAACGTCGTTACAAAAATAACATTACATCCTATTAAAATACAAATTTGACTATGTTCCAAAATGCGAGTAAATCAGGTTTTTACAAGTTCGTTACAAAGTCGTTACAAAGTCGTTACAAAGTCGTTACAAAAGTAACATTACATCCCATCAAATCAGCAAACGTTACATTCCAAAACGTATCAAGTCGTCGCGTAAACAATGGAGGCGCAATATTTCAGTAGGTGGTGTATATTTGTCAGTGACAGGTAGCAGCGACGGCGGCGCGACGTCCGTGTGCGGCGGGAACCTGTCCGACTCGACCGCGGAGGGCGCGCCGCCGACCATCGACCCGTACGACACGGACGCGGCTTCGCTGGTCTCATCCGCGCATCATATCTATCAGCGTACGTTGCATCACTCGCTGTACACTATTGATTTTATTTGTATTCGATTTATAAAATCTGTTGTAATGTTCTAGGTCTTCTGGTTTCATCTGCTCCACATATCTATCAGTGTATATTGCATGATTCGCTGTTTGTTTTAGGATACATATCATACATACTGTCCTTTTGTGATTGTAACTTTTCATTGTAAGAAATTATATGACCAAAAACAAAAAGCCGTTATAACAACGGCTACCTGGATATTTGTCGATAAAATAAAAATACATAATTTCATCGCGTTAACTGTAACGACCGTAAACTTGGTGCTTTGTAAATGATGATGTTGACACGAACTCACCATTAAGATCGATTAAACTATAGTTCGCATTGTGGATCTGGATATATTTAATATTTACCTCCAGATAAATGTATTTGTTATATTGATCCAAGATTATCTTGACTTATCTTGTCTATGCTGATAACGGATGTTATAAGGAAGCGAACTAACAATCCATAAAATCCTAATAGAATTGCTCACGATTCCAATAAATAGCTTATGGGCTATATTTATATGCGATCCGAAGAAAAATCATTTCAATAAACAATACCGATACAGGCACGCAGTGATCAATTAAAAGTATTTCCATATAATCATTGTCATTAACTAATTGCTTCATTGTATATGTAATATATTTATCGACGGCAAATTGACACTTGAATTTAAATTTTAATGAATATTCCTGAAAAGCGACTTAACAGAGTGCAGTTCAAACGTAATTACTTCGCGACAATGGCGGCGAAGCAAAATTTTATTTCGCAATTCATCTCGAAAACATGAAACGGCAGTTGTTAAAGCATATCGCGACGTGCATGCATCAAATTGAAAATAAATTTGACGTATTCCATCATATCAATTCGTTTCGCTCTTGTAAATACAAGCGAATTCCTATTTAACGGATCGCACGGGAAATTGTAATATATTTTATAGCCGTTCGAGTTATTACTTAGTATGACAGAAATAAATCGTTTGCGAAAACGTATCAGATGGTTTGCAACTGACGAAATTTGAAGGTGAATAAGTGTAAATTGTAAGTGAGTACTGTTTGAAGACATCTTCAACTGTTTGCGAAGATGATGCGAGTACTGTTCTAATTCTGAGTCCTGATCAAATTTATACGATTGTGAACAGCAAGAAGCATCTAACCATCTTCAAGTATGGTAATGGGATTGGAATGTCAGGCAAAATTTCAGTTCTACTGAAAAGCAAGTTTCGCAGGAAGTAATAATAATAATAATTTTTATAATAATAATAATTTTATTGATCATAATCAGTGATACATTTGAACCAGAGATCCCTGACTCCTAGAGAAGCGTGAGCTGTGGCCTAGGAGTCAGTTCCTATACATAAGTCTTCTTCTTCATCGAGTCGCTAACTGATGAGTGATCAGTCCTGTGATCTGTGATCAGTCACAGTAGCTGTGAACGGATTTGCCG
Source organism: Mysoria sejanus stolli (assembly GCA_018245835.1). Lineage (NCBI taxonomy): Eukaryota > Metazoa > Arthropoda > Insecta > Lepidoptera > Hesperiidae > Mysarbia > Mysarbia sejanus. Next base: position 13,225 of record DWEJ01000280.1, on the reverse strand, counting down.
CAATGTACAGGGTGCGCCGAGCAGTATATGTTTGTACTTAATCAGACGTAGTCGCCGCTTCGGGAGGTTCCTTTCATACACCCCATAAATACTAAACTACAAGTAATATTTACCCTTTTAAGAGCGCCTGCCTAATGACTAATGGGAAAGTCTTTATAAAGTTAATTAAATTTGTATGTCATCATAATTGCTTCACTTATCTACATATGTATGTATGTTATACACATACATCTTGAGTTTTATAAGAAATATTTCGCTCTGAGTAAGGCTATGGTCCACCCTTTTTAAAATTAAATAGCCCCTTTGAAATATTCCGCCTCGGAGTTCGTTTGCACACTGTAATAAAAGTTTGCAGTTCCTTTAACAAGTTCAGTGCGAATTTTTTCCAATGAACGGAAATTTTATAATTTAATGGTCCTCTTTTAGACAAAGCATACATTTTTTTAAAAATAACATTACTATCGAAACAAAATGAATTTGTGAGAGAAAGGACCTTTGAAACAGTTTAAATTGAGTAATACATAAAATATTAACAAGTAGACCATTAATCTATTTAAAGATTTTGAAATAAATCTTTTATAGAACAAACAAGTGTGCTCATCACGCGAATACACAATTGTTTTGATTAGGAATCGAACCCACAACCGTTGGTTCAGGGGTCAGGGCATCTTACCACTAAGGCCGACGGGTCAGTCAGTATGTATAGTCATGGACTTCGTTGCAGTGAGCACCCCGCGGGACTGCAGCCCCACCTTGTCGCCGCATAACAGCGCTTCGCCCTTCACGCGCTCCATTGACGCCGGCTCGCTCTCCAGGTCAGTGTACAGCCAGAATTACCAGCAACATTGTCTTATCAGTATTTTAACAGATTAGCATGACAATAACAAAGTCCATTTTGCGTATTGGATACTATATTACATTTGATAGATTTAGCTAAAACAATTTATGTTTTACTACGAAATTTTTCGTGAGTATCTATATACATAATTAAATTATACACCGGCTTAATTCACCTGAATTTTTTCGGGACAGACCGACTAGTTTCGGACGTATAATGTAATCAAAGAGTGTATAACCTATAAATATATTTCGATATAAAATCAAAATCTTATAATGTTTCTAATTAAATATCAGAAACGTAACAAGGTCCTCAAGAATAAAAATAAATCGTAACTAATGTACAAAACATTTAACAGGTATTCTGTACTATAAACGAGCTTTGACAGAAATTTTATATACAGATTATTACTAATTTCTAGAGCATTCTAGTACATTCTTACTAACTTCTTGATTCAAAATGTATTCTAGACTGATTTTCAAATGTATTCAAAATCTTGGTGAAAACTGTAGTTATATAAACCGGGACAGAGGGTGCAATGGCTCGCAATACCAGACAAATTGTTTTTGCGGCGCAAAGCTCAGAAACCGCCGCCGCATCTGCGCTCAGCGCTTGCTTCCATTCAAATAATATTTTCACACACAAATCTCTTCTTGTAACTTGACAGTAGTAAAATGAAATGAAAGATTTTTTAATTTACCCTTATTCAATTCGAAGTTTTGAAATAGTCATTGATGATTTTTGAAGGCTTTTGAAATAGTCATGTTTTCATTAAAATATTTACTATTAGTTTAATTAATATATGATGTTGAGGTAGGTATATTAACGAGTTAGGCCGCCACAGCACCGAGTGCAAGATATCTTTATCCTTACAGACCAGAAGTCTTTCTTTCAAAGAACAGACAATTTCAATTTTAATGATACACGATCGTCGGTTTTGGAAACTTAAAGAATATTTGCAAAGTTCGGATAGTCATACCAAATGAAAAATGCAATTACTTGACATTTATAATTCAAAATGGAACTTTTCTAAACGAAGGAAAAAGCTGAAAGACTATTCCAAGTTTTATAGTTAATTATCCATTTTTTATTTCACCAAAGTATGGCACTTGTGAAAAGTAAATCATATTTGTGGTGTCTCTGGGTGTATTAACAAAAGAAAGTTTATTTACAAATGGTTCACGTCATAAAAGATTAGACTGAAATTTATCTGACACTGAAATTTATCAATCAAAATTACTGTAAGCCGACAATTAAGCTCGGAAACATTTACAAAGCGAGCCGTTACGCGCTGTGGTGTAAAATGGGCCAAATAGCTCGTCGAATGTTGAAAAATGAGTCTTTCATAATGTATTTTCGTCGTAATCAGCCCTTTTGTTTTACTGCAAATTGAAAGATTAAGAGATTTTCTGTAATACCGTATATTTTCATCTTTCAATTTACCTAAGTCCGTAAATATTACATTGACGGACACATAGCACGTGGCAAGTAATAATGAAAAAAATATTATTTCAACTCAATTTTGAGTAATACTCGAAGCATGTCTGTGTACATCTGCTTAAAAATTGCGATTCAGTCAACTATGAGATATCCAAACAGATCAGTAGAGCAGTTGTCGAGTCCGGGAGAATGTGACTCAGCACTGGTGGGTGGTTTGCGTTCTCGGGCCACCGGATCTAAGAGTGGACGAGGCAGAGGCTCCGCTTGGGGATCCATCTCGCGTGTGTTCGCCCGGAGCCGTCATCGTACCAAGTCTGGCAGCGCCGCATCGAGTGGACATGAGAGTGGTAAGAGCTAAACAGGTACAATTTCCTACAGTCGCCTATTCTGTTTCAAAGTCTACTTCGGAACGCAGATAAATGGCTTAAGGGTTTTCCACAAATAGAGCCTAGGTCGCTTCCTACCAGATGATCTTACGACCTGTAGAAGGCATTTGGATGCAGTTGCATTTGATAGCCCGAAGTTCCAGGCTTTAACACCGATTTATGTCCAATAGTTTAAAGGTTGATGGAAAAATAAAAACTTAATTTTTTTTTCACACTTAAAATATGAAGTAATATGGCCAATTTTTATCATCATAAAAGTTCTAATACACAAAGTATGATTGCACTGACAAGTGGTATTTGTTATATTCGAAAGTTTGATGAAATTACGAGAGTACGTCTAGAAAGTTCCTAATGAAATAAATAATTATTACGATCCACCTTTACCTATCTATCGTATCTAGCTTACAAATATTTCGAACTTCGATTGGTTCTGTTGGTTGCAACCGCAACTGCCTACCAAGAAATCCTACTACCTATCAAGGTTCAAATCCCGATTGGGCACTATTGGGTTCTTTGATCAGACTTTCTAGTGCTGCCTCGCGGTCTGAATATGTGCCAAGTATATGACAATAAGCTCACCACCTATTCCATAACCGCAATTCGTGAAACGTGGGAGAGTACTACACTCCTCTGTCTACCTCTTCGAGAATAACAGGTTATTTACTTAGAAAACAAGTAGTTCCTACTCTAGTAATAATAACGTTTATCAGCGACACATAATGACATAAAGATAAGGGTAATAGTAGTTTTTCCGCTATACCGTTATTAGCGTGCATGGTGAAAAATACTAGGATTATTTTACCAGAGCCTATCTACGCCGGCACAGGCAGCACATCCCGTGCCTGGTCACCGCTGGGCAGCGAGGCAGCTTTGCGCGAGGCGGCGTCGTTGCCTCTGTCTCGCTGGCGCGCGCCCGCCATCATCGCGTGGCTAGAGCTGGCGCTCGGGATGCCGCAGTATGCTGCAGCAGTCGCTGATAATGTGAAGAGCGGAAAGGTTAGCGTTTCTGATATAACATGGTGATGGGCTTAATTTACATGTTGTAGCACTTAAAGTCTCCAGAGAGAAATGACAGGAAAAGAATTAATATTCGGAACATTATTAACTTTTCAAAATAACGGTGTAATTAGTTTCTTGCTCAACAGTCGAAAATATGTGACTCATTCGTCATCCTTCACATACAAATCATTCTAAATTCCTTATTGTAGAAATGACGCGATAGAAGCGTCAAATATTGTGTTCTGGTTGTTTCTAGATCCGTGCTTTGAATGGGCAGGTTCTGTTAGAGCTGACTGACTCGGACCTAGAAGTGGGCCTTGGGATCGGCCAGCCGATGCATCGCAAGAAACTTCGGCTCGCTATAGAGGAACGACGTCGTCCGGATCTTGTGAGAAACCCAACGATAGGACAACTGACGCACGCTTGGGTTGCTGCCGAATGGCTGCCAGATTTAGGATTGTCACAGGTCTAGTATTTTTCATTATTAATTTAATTTAAAAACGGTTATTATAAATCTATTATTAACTTATAAAAGAAATTTAAAGTGAGTAATTGTGTAATGAAATTATTAAAAATATACATTGATCAACAGTATGCCGAATCCTTCTTGGCCAATTTAGTGGACGCTCGGATGTTGGATACGATAAGCAAGAAAGAACTGGAGAAGTACCTCGGTGTTACCAGGAAGTTCCACCAGGCGTCTATTGTCCACGGCATTCACTTGCTAAGAATTATGAAGTATGATAGACAGGTATGTATTATGTAGACAGCCTTGTTATACCATCTGTCTCAGATTTTTTAATGTGACAATGGAAAAAGGAATGATAATTAAAAACAAAAATCGATTATTCCCTGTGGCTTGTTTATTTTCAATATAAAAAAGCTGAAATATACAATCACACAAACGAAAAATACGTCAGATATTTTGAAAAGTATCGTGGTACAATTTCAAAATGAAAATTTTTTAATAACATTTCAAAACGACCCGAGCTCATAAATTCGCCGTAAATTCCTTCGAGGCATCAAGCGCAATTTGTTATTTGGACCGGAGACACAAGGCGCAAGGGCAAACGGGAGATTATCTTCTGAATCTGTTATAAAATGTTTCACCCGGCGTCGGACGCTGTAATGTTCGTCCATTAATCATATCCTATTCACTCCTCCTCAGTTCAATGTTGACACCGAGCAAAATTTGACCTCGTTTATCTAATTCAGAGCGCGTTTATTACTATTACGATGTTCCGATTTAGTTCCCCGTTTGTATTGAGGTCAATAATGTCATTTATATTGATGGCTCTTCTAGAAATTCATTTCACTATTACAACTGATATTATTCTTTCTTGTTTATTCTTTTACTATGTTTGCATGCTGTTTGTTATATTTCATCTTAAATGGTGCAATGTTTTTTTAGTTTTAATGTTTAAAATTATTATTACAATATCGTTTTTCCTAGGCGTTGGCAGTGAGACGGCATCAGTGCGAGAACGTGGACGCCGATCCTCTTGTGTGGACCAACCAGAGGTTCATACGTTGGGCTCACAATATAGACTTAGGAGAATTTGCCGATAATCTCAAAGGTAAGATTTAAGCTGATAATGTCTAGGAAGTATTTCGCATGAGGTCAGTGACAAATGTAGAACAAGCACTTACATCTCTAAAGATAAAGATTTTTGGCTCTTGGTGTGCTATGTCTACTCTATAAAGGACTTGGCGTGACGATATAATCATAGCAATAATAATTTTATACTAGTGCTTTTGTCTCTACAACATTCTCTATAAGATCTTTTTTTACAATTTTCCAAAACATAGGATTTGTCGACGAGAAGAAATTCTTAAAGAAGTTTATAATTTTATTAATTCACAAATTAAGCAAATTATATTATAACCTTTTTATATATGTTTTTATCCTTTCATCCTCATCCTCTTTGGATGTAAACCTCAGATAGCGGAGTCCACGGAGGTTTAGTGGTTCTTGAACCATCTTTTACTGGAGAAACTATGGCCACTGCACTCGGCATTCCGCCGTCGAAGAGTATTATCAGAAGACATCTCGTGGCTGAATTTGATGCTCTTATCATTCCAGCAAGGTAACCCCTGCGTTCTATAAATGATTATATATAAGATAAACATAATATTTGCTAACATTATTCCTCCATTGAAAATATCAAGAAGAATTTCTTGATTTGCAAATATTATGTCACGTTACGATTTTTATTACTACATATTATAATCTTATACCAAAATTTATTAATCGACTACAATACATATATACATGACATAAGTTACAATTCGAAAATGACTCACAAACTCATAAATACTAAACTCTTATATTTATTGAACGTGTTCATAAAATCAAAATCTCCCAATATTTTTAAAATCACAATCTAATAATTCGCAATTTTTGTAAAAAAAGCCATGTAACTTATATCACGTAGATGCTGATAATACTTTCAATACAATCACTGTCAAAACGTTCGGTGACATTAACACTGCTGTGACAGCTCCACAGAACATTAACTTTCCGCTATTAAGTGCAGTAAAATTGAGTTTTTATAATTATTTCATGAAGAGAGAACAAAATTGCACTGCATGTCACAGTCACGCGTCACCGCCCTGTAGGTGAGATCCTGTAGCTGATTATAATGTGAGGTGCAATCCTGCAGGTATACGATATTTTGCCAGGTGGAAGAACTGCAAGTGGAGGCTGCCCGAGCATCCTTGTTGTCCACAAAGCAAAGATAAATCCTCAAAAATCAAAAAGTTATCCTTCAAAAAATAAATTTCGCTTAGTGCCCTAATCTGTATCTATGTAAAATTCCCTTGTATTAAATTTTGTAAATTGCTATTTTTACACAAAACATTTTTTCGTTTGCGTAAATTTAACAATATTATTATAATCTTCTTCCGTCAATCTCGCTCGTCTTGTGAACAATTTTTTGATCGATACCTTTACGAGCGGCGAAGACTGATATGTTATTATAGGAGACGATTTTACTTACGAGTGTGTAGAAGAAATCGGAAAGTTAAATTGATCGGAAACATTCACAATCTTAGTGCCCCTGCCTTCGTCAATGTTAGATTCAATGTTCCATCTACACTGTACCCCCAAGTTTCAAACTTGTCGTAGATTAGATTTGTCAGATTTAATGTTATTCGAAGTCGATCAATTTCGTAAACTTATTAAATGTATTACCATACAACTTAGTCGGTATTGACATTAAGCATTAAATGCTTCATATTATGATATGAGGTGTAACATGCCTCATCAGATTTAATAAGAAAATTGGAATAAATTACTTTCTGCTCGTCAATTTATCCGACTACATGTAATAATTTTAAAATAATTCCATTAAACATCTTTAGATAATAAAACAGAACCATTCACTATAACAGCTTTAGGATAATAACAATAATAGCGTTTACCGATATTGTAAGATAACTATGTTTTTGACTTGTATACATTCATATTGTAAAGTTGAGAACCGTATATATTAGGATTACATGTAATATTATCGATTGGCATATAAATGTGAATAAACCCTTATAAAAGACAAAACTACGGGCTATCGAGTCGGTTATTTTCTTGTCCATCACCCCTATCTTGGCGATCCTTGCATCGAGACAGAACGGTAAAGACCATTTTATCGATACGTCATGAATGCCTCTCTGTCATCATCATTAGATCGCACTTTATTTCGGGCTTTGTCCACTCTATCTCCATGAAACTTTCTTTGTCACATCCCACGATCGTTGTTTTGTTTATTTTTTGTGAACATAACGTTCTCAATTCTTTCCAACACACTGACATGCTTGTCGACTTTTATTTCCACACTTGTTATTAATTTAATGTAAATTATATTTTCGTTTCCTATTTGTTTATTTACGAGGAAAAATACTGCATTTAATCTTCCAACTTCCAAATAATAACCACTCGAATTTATCCCAGTAATTTTCCTTCGTAAAGAGAAGCGTATTAAATGTTAACTGTGTTTTAACTTAGATCAGTATTGTTTTATTATTTTACTTGTACACAATCAGCATGATCCGTATTATTTTACGAATTAAGTGCATCATGCTTTTGGTGTCTGTGCCTAACCTAATCACATTTCTATTTCATTTATGGAAAATTAATACTTGATGTTACTGATATTATAAGAAATGTATTTGGATCCACATATTTTCCTAGGATTTGATGCTAAGCTCTAAAAAAAGAAAGCAATTTTAAATAAAGTGTATAGAATTTGCATGTCAGCTTTTTGTGTTAGCAGATAAAAAGTTATATAGTGCAAATTTGAGGAATTTAATAATACAGTAAAAACGCTGGCTGCTGTCTGGCTTCTGTGAAGCGTACTCAAATTTGTACATTTTTAAACTTGTATAGCAATTGATATGATTATATTTTTAGGAACATGTTTGGGCACCAGATAAGGATGTTGGGTAGACCGTTCTCGAGATCGGTTGCGACCGGATTGCCGGGAATCGATTTCAATGCAGATTCAAGGAGGCACAGCCTGAGGGTAAAATTACACATACGTCTAGACACCGTACCGTTTAGTAATTAGATCTGTAGTCTAATACTGACAATCTTCCCCTTAGCTTAACGGATTTAATGGCTTCCACATCTAAACAAAACACTTCGTTTTAAATTATTTACATTCATTCTTTTAATATATTGTATTTTCTTCTTTAACAAATCACAAACTGGCGTAATAACATCTCTTGATTCTATTAGCTGGCTCTCTTCACAAAGTTTCTAAGTTATAATCTATTGTTTATTGACTAAAGCCCAACACATTTGTTTTTATTTTTATTGCTTAATCAACAAGCTTCTACTTCAATTCGCAGGGTTCGATAAGCCGAGCATTAGGAGTACTGAAGCCGAAACAAGACAGGACGTCTCCGTCAAGTTCGAGCGAGAGTTCAAGCGTGCTGAGCCTGACCGCACCGCCTTACCAAATGACGTATTCACCTCCCATAGCCGTGAGGACATTATCCCAGCTGAGCATGACTTATGCACCGCCACCGACCCTCCAGGAGTATGAGCCGATATATACTCCACTGTCCCTGTACTCACAGTCGAGTGTGTCAACCCGAGACAGTCTTCAACGGCTGAACGATGTCAGGGACACCACGAATATCATGCACAGGTCAGTTTTTGAATAAGAAATGGAAATGTCAAATGTTAATACAAATTATTACTTGGTCGAATACGAATGGTCGCTGAAAGCCGTCAAATATTTGTAATCAACCTTAAGATTTTAAGTTTTATTCTTAGTTAAATACATTAATGTTTATAGCATAGAGCCATAACCAATTATGTTAGAAGAAATATTAATAGCAGTGATATTGACTTTGTATCAAAGGAAGTTTTACCATCTGTCTCTTAAAAATGAAACTAAACTTTTATTTGGTACGTGCCTGGTGTTAAAACTGACGTTGCCTACGCAGCTGAGCTTGTTGTTAAGCGCCCCGATACAGTAAAATATATATAAAAGTAAAGCACTGATATAATTCACCGAGGAAAAAACCTTTTTGGCGTTTTTATAGTTATTTTTCTTCTTCAATGTCATATGTTGTGCTATGTAGTAGGTACTTAAGACCCACACACAGCGGACCATCGCGATAACTTCACTTCAGAACTGTTCAAACTTCGCCTGTAAACGAGTATCCGGAAAAACCTTTTTGACAAAACTTTTGGCGGAGACATTCAAGTGATAATTTATTAATAGTGATGCCGGATAAAGCCCAAAGTTTGGACATTATAGTGAGAATTTAAGTCGCGTTATTATCATAAGCGGTTAGAGTTGTCATGGCATAAATATAAAGTCAAGGGTAAATTTAAAAGTTATGCTTCCAACTTAACAACTAATGAAAATTGATTCGTATTCGATAGTCGATATAATTACTTGCAATAGATTAGCTCTGACGCGGGATCTTGTAATTATAATAGTACTTTACAACGGAACTTAAGGTTTATGAGTATTTCAATTTTGTTCAATAAGATTTTTAGACCAAAGTGTACCATTATATTTTATAGTTTATATTTCAAACAAGACACATGTGATCAAAACTTATTTTCCATATTATTGTCTAGCTTCTTGAAGTCAAAAGTAGAAGCTTTGTTGTATGTTCTCATCATACTGATACAACAAATAGATGAAATCATCTAACCTTTGATATAGTTTAATATGGGTAAATTAAATTTGTTATTGACATTCTGTGTAACGAAACCATTATTTTATAGTTAAAACATTTGTTATTTCGTATATCGAACAATTTTCTACGTCGGTAGAAAAATAACACATGCTTGGAAACATTAAAAACAAATGGCAAGAAGTTGTAAAATTCACCGACCTGCCGTCAACATAAAAATGAAAGCGTTGAAAAATTTTCAAGCAGGTGTGTGTTTTAAGAGCTTTTTGCTAAAACGGCTGTAATTTCAGGCACGGACAGAAAGCGGACCACGCGCACCGAGTGAGCTCTCCCCTCCCGGCTAAGTCTATGGACGACACTGCTATCAAGCAGAAGAGGCATCGCCGGGTGAAGAGCATTGGTGACATCAACGCGTGCAGCAAAACTTCCGTTTAGTTGCTAGTCGAAAAATTATTATTATTATATTATATTATTATTATATTATATTATTCACACAAAGTGATTTGTGACTAGATTTATTTGTAATTCTGTTTTACGAACAAATCAGAAGTTCGAACTAGCATAGTCAAATTACACTGTAAGCGCAAGTATACATTGACCTAAAGATTATTAAGAAAACTGTATGAAAACTGTATTTAACACTTACCATGGTTTAATATTCGCTGTCATTGGACAACTAAAAAGCGTCATTTGCTTTTTTCATAGAATGTACCAAATATAATGAATCCTATTCAACCCTAACCATAATCTAGTCGGTGTCGTTACTAATTAATATAAGCTACTACTCCGTAATATGTCTATTTTATCTCAAGTGTAGATAGTGTATCACTTTACACTTCGGTTTGTCTGGAAAAGGTTAACCTCCTTACAAGCTATTATTTAATTAAGCATATCAAGGTACTCAAACATATTTTGGAGACTGAATGAACATTTAATATCGTACAAGAGCTCAATTAATTAATTATTATTTCTTATGATATTTAGCATTCCATTTACAGTTGAGTTTTGTGTAACTTTTTAACAAATATTTTCATATAACAATATCAATACTTTTACTCATATCGCTGTATCTAATTGCCGAACACTGTGATACTAATTATTTTTCCGCATTAAAAAAATTATAATGGATGTTTTGATACAAAATATTAGTCAATTTATATGAGTGATTATAATATTATTAAACTTTAGCTTAATCACAATGAGCTTCAATTATTTATATATGTTGTTGTTTGTAATTTATTCTGTTTTTTTTTTGTTTCTTTGTATAATTTGTATTGTGTTTTAGAAAATCTTGTTACTTTATTATTTAATTATCCTTTGTTTGTGATAATTTTAGTTACCATTTATGATTAATACGTATCAAAGTTCGGAAATATAACAGTGTAATAAATAAAAATGTAGTTTTATTAACGACTTCTTTTGTACTCCAAATTAACTGTCAGTTTCAAAATAGAAAAACAAATATCGTTCTCGATTGAAATCATTTCAAGTAAAAGATTTTATCTAGCTGTATACATGTTGAATTAATTTTTCAAAATCAGAAGCATTATTTGAGATATGAAGTTACAAAATACAGGACGTATTACGACTTTTAAATTTTGTATTCAGCCTTTATAAAATGCGTCAACAAAATATAAAATAGGGATGATTTAGGTTATTCCTTTAGAAACGTTCAAGATTGTTCCATTTCGTGTTTATTATCAAATGAATTACAACTGTACATGAATTACAACCGTTTTTAACGTTTCATATAATTAGTTTTAATGAATTCATCCACCCATTCGCCTTTGAAGTTCCAAACAAAAAACACAGTTTTATAGAACCACAGAAGAATTAGATTTTTTATACATGTAAGATTGACAGACTAGTTGGTCGATTGGTTGGAAACACAACTGCGGATCAAGCAGAACCCTGAACTTGATCCCCGCGTTGGGCAAAGTATTATGTGTTTTTAATTTGAAATTCTCAATACGAACGCGGAGTCTAGATTTGTGAATGGCGTTTAGCAACAGGGTCAGAGCCTATTCCCTGGTTGGACATACGATATGACTGGTGCTTCGTGGGAGTGTACCACACTCCTCTAACTACTCCTACAAGGAAATACAAGCGTGATGTTATGGTTCAATATACTCGTAATATAAAGACGTTATGTAGAACGAACAGTTAAACTGGCTGAAATTCAAAAACTACTGCATAACATCCTCAAAAAAATTGTTCATGGTCTATGACGATTGCAAATTAAACTATTTGATCAAGTGTCAATTATCCACTTTGTCATCTATAGTGTCTAATTTACAAATTGCAACATCACAAAAAAATCATCATGATATGAAAATACCTGTATGCAGCAGTTATTTAACAACATATGTACATTTTATAACTGAACGAACTTACGCGTTAACCGGAACGACAAGACAGCAAAAGTTCGTTAACAATCATTTTTGCTAGCAACGAGAATTCTCGTATATCGTAAACGAAGCGATACAGTTCCCGCATCGTTCTGAGGATGACGTTAATGATACCTTATTGGTTCAAACCGAATTCACTCTTTCTTCGTTACTCTACTCATCATTATTTTACTCATCGTTATTTTACTCACCGTTATCGCGCTAACTGAGATATATTTTTGCTCCATTTGCACGCCTTACCGATATAATATGATTGTGTGAACATTTATCTGTGGCAAAAATGCCTGATCTTGTAGTTGACAAAGAATTTATACTGTAGAAGAATAAACAAAGAATAATCTTGAAACGTATTCAAAGACGTAGACGGTTAGAATAATAATCAACAAAATTACTAGACCCCAATTCAGTGCCGCCGGTATTATGACAGCGTATGTATTTAATATCGGCTTAATGGCGCCCCATATCCAAGAATGGATGTCATTTGGAGGCTCACGCAAAAATCCAAATGTGATAATATTGACATGACTCATGTAATTTGGGAAGAATTATGTGTCAGTAACATATATCACCATAATATATTTATGATTTTGATCTGTTATGGGGGTTTTAGAGTAATTTAACACTTCCGCAATAGTTTAGGACGTGCGTTCGTAAACAATTATAGCTTTTAGTTATAAATACCAGTCATAACATTTTTTACATTCTGTAACGGGTTTGGAACAATTCTTTATTTAAAATTATTCCCTTAACTGGTGTTTCATGTAAATCTAACAAAACTAGGCAGTTAAACTAAAATAAATAATGATAATGCTTACAAATGAAAGTAAAATGTAAATGGAAAGACAGAACATTCGTTAATCATGTTAATACACCTACGTCTTTGATTTTGTCACGTTGATTAAGTTAACTTATCTATGTATTGTGGTTTCTTCGGAGCATATTTTCTTCAGGCTAATACAGGAAATCTATCTTTAATATTACGTCAGAATATTTACAGTGTA